>JADLZK010001343.1:0-230440 GCA_015847255.1 Hyparrhenia diplandra | reverse complement strand
CCGTCCCCTCCTCTCGGTCTCCCCCTCCCCTCGGCCCTTCCCCAACACCTCGATGTCAGGACCAAAGCATCGGCGTCCGGTGGCGGATCCGGGCACAATCCCCTGCGGATCGGCGGCTTTTGGTGGCATGCCCCCATCGGCGGTCGGCGTACCGTCGTCAGGGCCTATTGGGGAGGGCCGGCGTGCCCGGCCTCTATTCACTAAGGAAGCCATGGCGGGTGGGGGCCTACACCTGGGTTCTAGTGGCCAGGGCTAGCGGCGGGCGGCCGGATCCGCGCCCCAATGGCCGGATCTGGCATGTGGGTGGCGCCCCCACTTCGCCCCTCCACCCGATCTCCTCTGACGGCCTGGCGTTCTCCGTGGGCCCCTCCACCCGCATCGGCCTCCCGGCCTCGTGGCGCATCGGCACCCCTGGGCCTCTTGCTCTTGAGCTCCGGTTGGTGGTACCATGGTGGTGTGGACCGGTGCCTCTAGGCGTCGCGCCGTTGACGCCGTGGTGGCGTGCATGGATGGCGTCGTCTTGCTCTTCTCGCGCAGACGGCAACGCGTCATGGTGGTGAGGCCATGTCAATCGAGTGGGCCATCAACTCCCCTGCTCGATCCGCATTTGGGAAGGTGCTCTACGCCGCTGCTCCGTGCGCAGGTGGTCTCCGCCGCGCTTGGGGAAATAGTGCCATGGCGAAAGCCTTACCCATTTTTGGGTCGAGGACGGCGACGCCTTTTAGCGCCGTTCACTTCGTTGGAAGCGTCCATTGAAAGGCCCTTTCCCTATACTTTGTGGAGGTCGGGTGCTTGGCCGGTGCTCTTGCTTCACCGCGACCGTCGTCGTGTTGTGCCTATTTGCGCTTATTGCTGCTCTTCACTCGGTTTGTCCAATTGATGGTTGTCATTGCGGTAAGCCATATCGGTGCTCCTTGGCCGTGGTCCTAGTTCTCGTGACTTGGAGGGGTGTCTTCATGTCGGCGCTCCACGGTCGTGGTCCCGCCTAAGTGACTCGGAGGGGCATCTTCATGTCGGTGCTTCTTGCCCGCAGCTCGGGCCCTCGGTGACTTCGGAGGAGCACTTGGATTTCACCGTGCATCTGCGCTCACGATCGCCACCGGCTTTCTTGGTGTTGACTTTTCTTCATTCTTAAGCTTGTTTTGAGGAGTTAGGTGGAGGGTCTCCCACCCATCGCGTTTCTTACTTTCGTTTGTGTTTCGAGCATTCCCTTTTACTTAATGAAAAATAGGCTATATTTCCAGTTACAAAAAAAAAAAAACACGACACATGGTTTTATTTCACGGTTTCATGGACCAAGATATTGAAATGATACATCAGGTCATGAAATGAAATGATCTCATAGAGTTTCACATAGTTTCCAACACGTGTGGAACGAGAACGCTCCTAGTCCTAGTGAAGTTTCATTCAGTTTCCAATGCATTTGTAGTACTTAGTGGTATGCATTGAAACTCAATGAAACTCATTTTCTCTCTCTCTCTCCTTCATAATTTTTATGCCACATCATCATTTTTTTATGTCTCACCTGATCAAATTAGAATAAAATCCCCACATGACTACTTAATAGTTATAGGTAGATTTTTTAAACAAAACAATAAATCAATGAGAAACACAACATATTTTTCATCAGTTCCACTGCGAACAAAATAATTTTTGAGACGTTTTGTTTCTTTATTTCTTACCTTGGTTGCAAAAAACCCGTTTCTAAAACTAGTCTTACTGAAGGAATGCTTTTAGAAATTGATGTTATCGAGACTTCCTAAAGAAGTGTGTGGTGGTTCTAGAAGTCCCTTAAAACACCTTTATTTTTTAAGGTGGTTTGTAACATCAACTACCTCTACAGATAAAGTTATTTCAAGGTGCAATTCAATGTAACAGCCTAATCCATTATCCCTCTTTAATTTTCTCTCCTCCACATTGGATTTTGATGACGCATTTGGATAATATTATGGCTTTCTGATATGTAGGATTTATTGTACTTGCTCTAAATGTCTCAAAGTAGGATTTATGCTGAGGGGGACAAGAGAGAAAAGAAAGTAGGTTGTGAGAGAGCATTGGTCCATGCCCCACCCCATCGTACTGCATCTTTTTTGCGCCTATTTAGTTGCTTGCAATTGCGGTTGCCACGGTCCCGCCATCGTTTTCCGTGTATTATGATGCCACAAGCCGCCGAAAGTCCGGCGATCTAATTTATTTCCGATTTCATGGCACGAAATCATCCTAGCGGCTGCGGCAACCAAACACGCCCTAAGTTTGTAGCTGGTTGAGACACATGAGCTAGCTTCAAGGAACTCTACAAATGAAGAAAGTGGGAAATATATATTAATGATGATTGATGAAATATATCCTAATAATCATTACAATAATATGCGTTGCGTGGGCTGATAGTAAGCTAGAAATGTTTATATAGTCAATGAATGACTCTATTATTAGTCTTGCTCTAAGATAGCGGAGATAGAGTCGAAAAAAAGATAGCTGAGATAGGGGTTGTTAACTTGGAATGACGGGACTATTTGAGAGGGATAGTTTTAGAAGTGAAAAAAGTTTAATCTACCATCTTTAGTGTTATTAGATAGAGATCAATCTGGTATCCCAATTAAGCCTCTCTTTTTCTTTGTCTTTAGCCAAATAAAGTCCAGCGCTACCTGGCGATGAGGATGCCCGTCCATTTTATTCCTATTTCGGTTTGATCCAGATCCATCGCCTCTTCATGGCAGTTCGACCGATGCTATAGCTAACAGTAGCTCCACCAGAGCACCACTCACTCACTCTCTAGCAATAACCAGCTCTCTAGTCTACCTATGGATATGACAAGACGAGTCCCACGGCGGAAAAGGAAAATTCGAGCACTCTCCACATTTCCTTTGACTACTGATGCATCCTACTCCGTCGTCGTCACCTCACTTTGCAAATTGCAACTAGTAATTGTTTAATCACCGGCTGCCAGGAAGACACGCATCATGCATGATCGCGAGGAACAGATGCAAGCGTGCAGCTAGCTGGTCTGAGAGAGAGGCTCTGAGCTCGGCGCTCTAGCGCATCCTATGCAATTCATCCACAGTAGTGCACGTTGCAGAAAGATTCACGGCCGGTGTCAAGAGATTCCAATAATTCCGCTAGCTTTTGGAAAAGCAGGCATCGTCACAATTCGTAGCTACAGAAGATTGTTGAGTTATCTTTTGGTATAAATAACAGCTTCTTTGGGATTGTTAGGTGGAGGGTTCCCCGCCTCGCTTTTCTTGCTTTTAGTTTATGTTTATGATCTTCGTTGGTGTTTTCTCCCCGTGATGTCTTCTCGGCATCGTGGTTTGTTGTATTTGGATTTGGTTTTCCTCCTCTTAATGAAATACGGGTGAACGCCCGATCGAGAAAAAAGAAGATTGCGATCCAGAAACTAAACTAAGGCAAAGATATGGGAAAGGCATCGTCCTCCTATGGCAAGACGACAACGCAGGACCACAGATCACCTTTACTCTTTTCCTCCAGAATTGGTACTCTCTTCCCAGGACCACCTTTCCCAAATAGAACATGTATTCATTTGTTAAAACGTCCATCGCTCCATTCCTTTATTCTCGTGAAACGCATCGTCCAGTCACTTGTACATACGTTCAGGAAAAACATTATATTGTGGCAAAGTTGATTATTGTAGAATGCAAAATCATTACTTTCTGTTAGGCATATATTCAGAGATGATTTAATTGGAGTGTATGAAAATACAAAACCTACACATATTAGAAAAGGCATTAACATCTTTTTGAGCACTAATTGAGTTGCTCAAGAATAATAACCCGCCATCTCAAAAAAAAAAAAAAAAAAAAAAAAAAGAATAATAACCCGCCATATCCAGACATCTTGCGACACAACGGTTGGGTGGCATATATTAGAAGTGACAAAACGTGACACCAACTAGATGTGTCATTTAATTTTGATTGACCATCTCGATCGTTCATGTGTGCAGATTCTATCGGTGCATACCATTACATGTTGTTAAAACAACGCCTAGTTTTACTTTAATTAACAAATAAAGTTTGCACAACTTTGACTACTTATTCGCATTGATCGCCTAATTGCATGGTATCATATCAATATATGAGCTAGTGTTTGGATTCATAAAATACTCCATTTGTTCCAAATTGTAAGTCAATTAGTCTGACTTTTTTAGATACATAGTTTTTACGGTACATATATAGACATATTGTACAAATTTAGGTGTATAACAAAACTATGTATTTAAAAAAGTTAAAAAAAAACTTACAATTTGAGAAGGGAGGGAGTACATGTCACGAAAGTGATCCAATTGTTGTTTTGGCATTGATTACAGAAGAAATGCCAATCTTTTTTCTGGAACCATTTACTCCTCAGACAAGTGTCCATGAGAAATCCTCATGAAAATTGATCTCCTCGAGGGCCAACAGCAATTGCTACACCAGGAATATTATTCCTAAGAATTGCCCATCTGACTAGTTGCAATATTGAATCTCCCTGTCATTTTATGTCCGGGCTAGCTGGGTGCTTTTATTATCAGAAAAATGTATTCATAACGGTTTTTTTTCACATATGAATTTTAAGTAGATAGTCATATTTCAATCAGGTTCAGTTAGTTTTTTATTTTGACAGAAATTCAGTTTCAGTAGTTGGATAATCGCTCCTCACATTCTTGTGGTCGTCTCAAGTTTTGCTACTCCTCTTCACATCATCACTCGCTTCCCATCTCAAATTCTCATGGCGGAGAGAGACAAATAAAGAGGTACGTGGAAGGGTTTGACCTACACGTCTGATTGGTTAGAAGTGGCGGTGTGCAGATGCACATGTGGGTTAATTTTGGTTTAGAATTACAAGGTGCATTGGGAGAAGTACTTCTTGCAGTACTGTGTTACACTCTGTTTCCAGCAGAGACATCGGCCAGGTCTACATGCAGTACAATGCACATGTCAGGATTCATGGATTGCTTGCATTGTCCCGGGGTACTTGGACAGAAAGATTCTTCAATCTAGTAGCACAAAAAAGCATAAAGAATTTGCATATCCATATATGGTTTAGGCCATTTGCTTTAGGCCTATAGCAAGCAAAAAGTTTTATATTGATATAATATAGGGAAGAAAAAAAAATTTCTACCAACGTTACATTCAGTAAAGCAGTTTGTAGATGGTCCAAGGCAAAGCTTATCTGGTTCATCATGCATGGGAAATCTGGAACAGAAGCTAGCGCTATGTGGATCAATATGGAACAGATAAAAATTCATCTCTACTACTGTTCCAAAATTGCGCGCGGCATCTTCCTTTTTATTCCATTCAAAAGGGAAAGGCAACTAGCTCAAGTACACACCCTCTCCTATAAATACCGTACCACCCCCTTGGGAACTCACCACCCAAGTAAACATAAACAGTAGTTAGTTGTGTAATTACAGAGATAAACCAATCTCAAAGATCTGTCTCAGCAGTTCTAGTATAGTATAACCCACATATATATATACACAGTTCGATATTCCACATAGTATAACCCAAGAAGAAAGAGAGTGTGGAAGAGTGACTACTACTACTGCTGCGATGATCAGTAGTTCTATATATGATTTTATATATTTTTCATCGTTTTGTTGTTGTTTCATGATGTTCGAGTATATATTGTGGGGTATAGAGGAGAGGTGGAGGCTGACAGAAGAGAGTGAGCACACATGGTGCCTTTCTTGCATGATGAATGAGAGGGTTCATGCTTGAAGCTATGTGTGCTCACTTCTCTCTCTGTCAGCCATTAGAACTCCTCTATCTCTCGATCTGACTCTCCCTCGATCTCTTTTTTGTCTTCCGTCAATCTCTCCCATGCTCATGTTTAATTGTTTCTTGACGTGTTCTCTTTCCTGAGCACACACACGACCTGTTCATGGTGTGCATGCCTTGGTTTTTTTTTTGCACTTTATTGCCTGATGAAGAGAGGAAGGCAAGGGGGAGCTGGGTTTTTGAAGGTTTGACAGAAGAGAGTGAGCACACACGGTGCTTTCTTAGCATGAGTGTCATGCTGGGAGCTGTGCGTGCTCACTCTCTATCTGTCAGCCACTCATTAGGCCCATCTCTCTTCTTTCCGCTGCTATATATTCGAGCCCTTGAAGTTTCTTTGATACAGATCGATCACTTATTCGATGTAGAAGCTAAGTATTATTTACATGTGGATCTCCATATATGTCATGTATATCTTCTTCCTAATGTTCTTATTTGTCTTCTCGTATCTAACTTTTTTCTCGCAGGGTCCAGGCAATGATTGCAAAGAAAGGAATGCAAAAGCAAAAGATAGCTCAGAACTCCATCAGAGAGGCTACATACGATCAAAATAGGATCGGATTTGAGTGCTTATTATTTATTGATTGTTTAGATCTCTCTTTCTTTATGATCCCTTTTCCAGTGTAACTCCCAATAATCATTTGTAGTGATGGTGTTGACGTACTCTCCCAAACAAGAACACGTTTCTTAGGGTGGTTTCTAGTGCTTTCATATATTTCTTTCTCTGAATAGTCCATAAGCTTTTAGTTGAACCTATATATTGATATGTAAATTTGGCTCCGAGTGGCGCACCGTTATTGCATGTGCAGAATTTATGACCTGATTTTATATGAAAATATTGTGCGCTTTTTGCAAGTAAAAGATCACTCGAGATCATTGTATGTATCTGGTAAGAGATCGAGTAAAAAAATGATGAAAAAGTGTAGGGGAATCATTTCAGCGCTTTGGCCATATTAGACTGCTCCATTTATATACTCTCAATTTGTTAGTGTGTGCTCTCTCTGAATATTTTAAGTTAAAATGCCCAATAGGAATATATAGGGGAGCATGCAGGATGTTAATTACTCGGCGATGCTCCTGTGAACACAACGCCCCACCGCAACGATACATATATGACCGATAAAAAACGATACATGTATTGAACAAAAATGGATCACAACATTCTCAAAAAAAAAAAAAAAAAAAAAAAAAATGGATCACAACCTGCCACAAGTTATTAGCACAGGATATAACTAACTGGGTTCAGTTACTGTTGCAAAAGCCTAGCCCGTCAAAGTATTAAAGCCATTTTCTGACGAAAAAACAAGAATTGGTCAACTTTCTAACTTCAACCAACAATATATATGTTGTCAAAAAAACAATATATTAAAACTTATAGATTGGACAACACAAAACTGATAAATTTCATTGGATTTTGTAGCAGGACACCAAAAGTGATTAGATAAAACTATGATTTTTTTCATAATACTAATCTTTTGTCCCAAATATATAAGAATTTTAGGACTTTTGGAACATATTAATAAATAAGTCCACCGGCTGGTTCTTGGGCTAGTTCGTAATTATCCACTACATAAAAAAATGCTTTACTCCTGCCACATTTCAGAAGGCTATATATACTATGGTAATGATATATCACTCTATATATTTCAGCTGGTAAGGCTAGTTAGATGGACCCCACAAATTTTCTCTAAAAGTCCTGTTTGGATCCTTGGAATTGAATTATTGTAATAAGTTGTAGAAGAAGAAACCATATAATCTGTATTTCCCATTGTTCATCCTATGAATTTGTGAGGCTTATACATGAACTTTGGAAAAGTTATGAAATCTCAAATTCCAATCAAATAGCCTAATTTCTTAATAAGTAGATTCTCGAATTCCTCCAAAATGAAGGGAACCAAACGGAGCCTAAACAGAGCCTAATATAATTTTAGTTTGGTGCTCTTAAGTCCCAACTCTAGCTAGATAATTGTTGATCATGTGGTCGATCTAATCTCTCATAGTAATCCAAAGAAATTTCATAAGATTTAATTCTTTGTTCCCAACCGATATGTGGGAAACTTTAGGAATTACATTCCTCTAACCTTCCTATATTTTTTTTCTTTTGTTTCAGTGGGCTCGTAGAGCATTTGTAACTGGAGGATGAAAAGACAGACCATTGGCATATACACAAATCTTGCATCAGCACGATGCTTCTTTAAATCTAGCATTCTCAACGGCGCTTCTTTTATCCGGCCGAGCAGGAATGTCAACAAACTCTAGTTAATCCTACGAAAGGCAGCAATGTCCAATGCCATGCATCATCTCAGAAGCATGCGAATGAACAAGCATATTTATCGTCATTGTGGTTAATAAGTTAACCCTGACATGACGTGCGTTTGGCTATATTCTATGAGCCTAGCAGCGAGCTAGGCAGATACCGACGCTGCTGCCTAGGTAGCTAGCCCTGCTCCTGGCATCGATGCCATGAATGCTTGTTTGTTGCTTGGGAATTCTTCTAGATATCGGTCGACAGCAGTAGAGGTCGTTATTAGCTCATTCGTCGTCATTACTAAATTAGGTGCCAAAGCCGCAAAGGTTTCAACTTTAAATAGAAGAACATAACCTAGCTAGCTAGTTACTAAAACACTAGCAGAGAACTGATCTTCAGTTTAATTGTTGGTCGTTTTAGCTATAGAAGCTTGTTCCCAAATATTTATCGCTGGCATACTTTAGTAGGTCTCACGTATAGGTGTGTCAGCCTTTCACAGCACTTGTGCACATCCTTTATCTCTTTCCTTTCTCACTATTGATCGTTAAGAGCCGGTATAATAATGGGCTATAAGCCAAGCCAGTCAACAATTTTGATGACGTAAACGGGAGAAGGGAAGAGAGAGAAGAGAGTTTGGCTCTTATTCTAGCACCAAGCTGGACACGGATGCATAGGCATTAGTGGGTCCCAATAGATATGGATGTGAGGAGGAATAGGAAAGAGAAGGGAAACAAATAATAATAAAGAAATTTTGTAGCCAACTAAAAGACTAGTTGTTGTATAGCTTATATCTTATTACTTGACTTATAGTCGAACACTTGGCTCTACTATTAGCCGTGCTCTAATAGCAATATTGTGCAGCTAGTGAAGCACGGTTTACCTAGACTTTTTCTCAAGTGTTTGGACGACAAACATAAAGAGACAGAGGGAGTAGACCCATTGTGTGTTATCTTGAGGCATCAATCCTACGCCTACTAATTCATACCCTTTAGTCCCGGTTTGATCCTTGGTTTTATCAACCAAAACAGAAGGGTCATCTATGGCTAGTTCAAAAGGAAAGCATCCCATCCTAAGCTACATATGTTGTGTAGGTGGGGGTGAAAAGCTACACGTGAGGGAACACATGAGGTTTTGGGTTCGATGCAAGACACATATTTGTACTAGTATTGGCTTTTCTTGATATATTATCTTAACTAGGTATCTTAGATATAGCGTATATCTAAGCACATATAGCAAAAAGCATGCACTAGAAAAGATCAAAATGTCTTATAATTTAGGATGAAGGGGAGTAGTGAAAATAGTTACGTCTTGACTGGAAATATGAAAACCAATTCAAGGCATATTTTGAATATTCTTATAATTCTATATGTATATATATATATATACACTAGTAACCAAATTATTTTAGGTGACGTGCGATTTTGATTTTGCGTGGTGGGCACTAGAGCCCGTCACGCATGCAAGGTCATGGTTAATCATTGATTTTGCGTGGCGGTCTACAGTGCCCGTCATGATTAATCGATTAACAGTGGCGGGCACATTAGAAACGCCCGTCACGGTTAGTAATTAAAAAAAATAAAAAAAAACCCCATGAGCCCACCAGCAAGCCCTACTACTAGATAAAAGAACTTCCGTGGCGGGCAAAATATATTTTCGGTGGCGGTTTTTGTGCCCGCCACTGAGGTAGGGTCACGGAAAATGGAAGAACTTCTGTGGCGGTTATTTTACCCGCCACCATTAATGAAATAAAAAAACATGAGCACACACGGGAGCCCATCCAGGCCCCCATCCGCGAGCCCATCCAGCATTAGGGTTCCACCGGTCACGGATCCGGCGGATCCGGCCACCACGGCGGCGGATCCAGCCACCACGGCGGTGGATCCAGCCACCATGGCCGTGGATCGAGCCCCGGCGGCCGCCGGTTGAGGTCAAGCGCCGTCGGGGTGGCCGCGCTGCCCGCCCGCCGCCGAAAGCCGGGCCCGCGTGCCGCCGGGAGGGGGCCATGCGAGAGAACAAGATGGACATACGGGAGGAAGATGGAGGGGTGGGAGAGAGAAGGAACTGGTGAGGGAGAGAGAGATTCGGTGGTTTGGTGACAGAGTGAGTGTGTGTCTACGTTGGAAACCCTAACTCCCCTCTATATATATACGAGCCCGGTTTCGGATGGATTTTTGGGCTTTTTTCTGGGTTCTTTGGGCTGGCTAGTTGGGCTTCATTTACCATGGCGGGTTTTTAAAAAAAAAAAGCGCCCATTTTAATTGATTTACCGTTGCGGTTATTAAAACCGCCACGGTTAATAGAGACATTAATTGTGGCGGTTTTTCAAATAACCGTCCAATTTTAAAATCATTTGGAAACGTTGTGTAAAATCATTTATCTAGTAGTGCCCATCCGAGATCGCCGCTGACGCCTCCTAGTGCATCCCCGCTATGGATCCACCCGCGGAGAGGTAGGAAGGCGCCGCCAAGGCCGCGGATCCGCCGCCACCGCGTGCTTGGCCACCATCTCGTCGAAGAGGGCCGCCGCCGCCATCTGGCTCCATCTCTCCGGACAGGGGAGGGAGGGTGCGCCGTGGCGGATCTGGTCGGACCCCAGCGCCCATGTATCCGTCACCGGGAGGAGGGCGCCGCCATGGGAGGGGAGAGGAGGGGGAGGGTCGGGGTCGCGGGGGGGGAGAGGGATGAGTCGGGGCGCTAATGAGGGAGAGAGATCGAGGGAGGCGGGAGAAGAAAAGTGAGTGGGAAACCCTAACCGTCCCATATTTATATGCTCGCTGGATATCGGGCCTCATTTTGGGCCGGTTGGGCCTCTCGATTTTACGTGGTGGGCCTTTTAAGGTGCTCGCTACGGAAACCGTGGCGGGCGTGTTAAGGTGCCCGCCACGAGGAAAATCAATTTCCGTGGCGTGCAAAAACACCTCCGCCACGGAAAAATAAAACCGGATGTGGCGGGGCATTAACCATGACGGGCAAAAAAAGGTGCCCCGCCACGGTAAAGATTTTATAGTATCACGCAAAAATCAATTCGTTACTAGTGATACGTAAACCACGCTAAAATCAATTCGCTACCGGGATAATACGTAACGTGGATGCGATGAGTTTTTTTTTTTAAAAAAATGAGTGGCTGGAATATTTTTTAAATCGGTTTCAAATTTCTACCGAAGGTCAAATCTGCACTGCATACTGTGCCGGATAGCTAGGCTAGAAACAACTTTTTTTTTTTTTGAGTAAAGCCTAGAAACAACGTTGGGAATTCATTGCATAATTGCGTATGCGTGGATGATGATGAAACAGAACAGACGAGGCTCGGGCGAGCCGGAAAAGTGTATTGGGCCGGCGAGCTGTCGCCGGCGCTACGCAGAAAAGCGCGCACCGAAAGGCCGGCCCAATGGATCAGGGTGCCTCGCGCGCTCCACCCGTCTGCTGTTTCTCTGTCGCGACTCTCCTCCTTGCTTGGGCCTAAAGCTGTAAATACTGGGCCGATGTGCTTGTCCATGGGCCTAATGGGATTACCCTCGTTTGCACTGCTATTCTTTTTTTTTTTCTCTCCATCGCTTTGGACTTTGGTTGATTCGATTCGAGGGTGAGAATTGGTAGGTCAAGGTTGCGTGCAGCGTCGGCGATGAGGTGAGGTAGGCTGCAAAAGCAAAAGGCAACAATCTGTATACCTTTTTGTTTTTCTTCTTGATTAATTAGGTTCTCCTCCACCCATCCATCCATCCATCTTCTCGCCGGTGAAAAGACGGCGAAGTCTCTCGATCTTCTCGCTTCCTCGTCACACCCTAGGAAAAAACTACACTCGAGTGCAGAGACCAGAGAGAGGCATCCACAAATTCCGGTCTCCACGCAAATTCCGGACGCCGCCGTCATCGCCACTCCTCGGTCTACCATACGACTCTACGTGCTTCATCCTTGGACTCACTCGAGCACACGACGGCGACTCCTCCGTCCCACAACAACCGCCCGGAAAAACTCGTGGGCGCCGGGCGCCCCTGTGATGTGATCCGCCGAAATGAAGCCGAGCCGAGCCGAAGCTTGCCCGGTGCACCGATGCGTCGTGCAAATAGACAAACGCTCACTTCAATTTTGTGGCACGAAATTTTTAAGGCAAAACTAATTTGGTACGTAGTACGTATTCTAGACGTAGGTGGTACGTACGTGTCAATAGACAAAACTGGTACAAGTTGGAGAAATTTCTATTAAAAAAAATAAAACACCACCAAAATGAGCTGTACAGTACAGTAGTTTGAAAGGAATTGAAGGGAAGTGTTGCTAGCAAGATAGGTTTGGGAAATCTGGCGTCGGTTTCATCGCTTTTCCCTTTGGGACGTCTCTTTCGGAGATGATCCTCCTCTCCGCGCGTCATCCTGGCCGAAAGGGCACATACGGTGGCCAAGCCCCTCACCTCACCGTCACGGCACCGACCGCCCCCCGCCCGCCGCCGCCGCCGAGAAAAACAACGGGACCGATCGACCGGCAGAGAGAAAGACGAAATTAAACGGGTTGGGATTGGTCGAAATGACGTGCAGAAAACGAGATGGATTCCCGTCCATCGAGCTTGTCACCTCAGCCTCAGCGTGTGAGTGAGTGAGATCGGAAAGTGGCTTTTTTCTGATGGGCGGCCGCGTCTCGTTTGTTTCAGATCGCACATTGTACTAGTATACAGTAGTGGCCGCTGGCCAGGCATGGGACCCCTCTACTTATCTGGTGATCTATCTAGTAGTCTCAAACTCTAATCATAGGGGCACTGATGGCAGATTACGGCTCCAGAGATCTTAACAGTGTGCTACTCTGTTAATCATAGGGTTTAGAGGCTCGATCAAGAGCGCTGAGCGGAGGGCATACATGCATACATGATCACATCAAGGATTCTACTTGAAAAGAAAAACTGTTGCAGAGGAGGACTACTACTACTACTAGTGGGTGGATGATCGTTGTCCCGGCGTGTGCCCTGTACAGTACGTACCAACTTTAGCCGAGCGAGGGTTAATCACAATTCACACGTACGTACACCCATTAACTGTCCTGTCACACCATGACCATGCTGTTAAATAATCCTGCTTAGATTAGGCCGACCCGGCCCTAACTGCGGCTTGCTTTGTACTTGTACTCCTAAATGCGAGTTAATTACTACTTGGACGAGACGAGACGACCGTGACGGCCCCAGCCGGCAGCCGTAGACCGTAGTACTACGTCCTCACCCAAGACAAGGTCGGAGAGGAGGACGAGCAGATAACCTCCCTCCTCTGAATCTGAAATCTTGATGTCGTTTTGAGCTTCGTCTCCTCTGTCGATCGACTTCTTCCTTCCGTCTCCTGAAAAAGCAGCCGAGACATGGACTTTTTCTGTCCCGTTGTGCTAGGCCGTGTCCTCTGTGTGTGTGGCTATCCGAACTGAATTTAGTTAATCCTACTTGTATCCTTGTATATTATCTCTTCTAGTCCCAAAAATGCAGAGAGACTCAAACGAAAGCTAACTCTACTATGAATGTGGTTGTCTCAAGTCTCCGATGCACTTTTTCTGTCCCGTGGCTACTACTAGGAGTGGTGAAAAAAATCCAACTTCTCATGATGCACTTGTAGAGTTTATCTTAGTCATGTGATCACTTTTAATTCTGGGCTAACTTACTATGAATGTGGTTGTCTCAAGTCTCCGATGCAAAGTGGCTACTACTAGGAGGGGTGAAAAAAATCCAACTTCTCATGATGCACGTAGAGTTTATCTTAGTCATGTGATCACTTTTAATTGGGCCCTTAGGAGGGAGTATGTAGTATGCTTCAATAAAACCAATCGATTTATCCAGAAAAACACCGGCCTAAACAATGTTGAGCCCATTTTTTTTTGTGCCCGTCATTACACTGTGAGCTGGTTACAGCTCGTTTACTTGAGTCTAGACTAGAGGGGAACAGCGCGGAAGTCCATTATCTCGCGTCACTGATGAATTGAAAAAGAGAACCTTTCGGAAAAAAAAAAATTGAAAAAAAGAGGAAGAGGGTAAAATGGCACCGTTTACTTTTTTTTTTCTTGTCCATCGATTTCTCCCAAATATGCTTTTCGCACTATACACACACTGTTAGTAATTCCTTGGGCACCAAGGCCCACTGATTTCAAAATATTCCCACGGCTTAGTCACTCGCCTCGCTGCTGGGTCATCTCTTCACCTTTTGCAGCTTTTGGTTTGTTGATGAGAATTGTTTATTTGGCAAGTTACTTCAAGAGTCTGCAAGAGAGATACGTATTTTGCTTCCGCCGAGTGTATGTGGTGGGATGTTGGTAATGTTATTATATGCATGTTTTTATAGTTTATTTGATAATATAATTATATGTAACTCTTGTATGTATCTGAGAAAAAAAAAAGCATAACTCCTTTTTGTATTTTTTTGGTTTTGTTTTTGTAAATTGCCCGTCAAACCTTTTGTGCTAGCAACAAAAAAAAAAAAAAAAAAAAACGAGAGAGAAAAGAGAGCAGTTTTCCACCTTTCGTGTAAATAAAAAAGGAGAAAAATACATGATCAATATGGACCTCGAAGAAAGAAATGGATAATGTGACTCCACTATGGGACATGGCTCTATCGCAACAAAAGCATAACGGTGTCCTTTTTGGATGACTTCCTCGATAAGGCTCCGGATAATCCAATAAACTGCCAGCCTCGGTCTCTTTTGTGCTTTCAAAAGCTCATCTATGCAGAAAGAGTCAGTTTAATTAACATCAATCTTTCTACACCCCTCCGTCCCTAAATAAAAAGCGAGAAAATACAAATCAATATCAACCTTTGAAGAAAGAAATGGAAAATACTGTGACAATTTATTTATATCTCCGATAAATTTATTAAAAAACTAGGCGGTGTCTTTTCAATGATACTAATTATTAGCATAAATATTTATATATTTTAATATATAATTGGTCTCTTTTCCTTTCAAAAGCTCACGTTGCACTTTTTTGTCAGTTTAGAATAACATCAATCTGTTCTACGTCTTATAGCAAATACAATTTTCAAAAAAAAAAAATATTAAATCCTACTCACAAGATTTTTTTTTAGTTTGGTACTTCCTCCGTTTCAAATTGTAGTTCACTTTAGCTTTTCTAGATTCATTTCTTTTGCTAAAATACGATCTAGACATAGTGTATAACTAGGTGCATGGCAAAAATCAATGTATCTAGAAAAAGCCAAAAGTGAACTACAATTTGAACTGAGGTAGTCTTGTCACCAGACTTCATTTTTTTTTTTCTTCCCTTTACTAGAGCCTTAGAAATTTAGAGCTTCTACCACCCGAATCCACAAGTTTTTCTACAAATTCTTACAACCAATAAATAAATAGAAAATTGTGGCATTGTCTTAATAAGACGTATTCGTACATTGGCCTTTGCATGTTATGGTATTAATAAATCTCAACTACGTATTTTAAAATGGAGGAAAGAATAAGCTATTCAATCATATTTGTAAAAAAAATGATAGTGGATTTGTGCTTCCATTAAACAAGCTAATAAACAAATAATTTTAAAGCCACTAATATAATACTCGTGGCTACGGATATATTGTTGTAGCCTGGCCGTAGGCCTAATTTTTTACATCTAGCCATGTTAGCTAGAGCATCGATCTCTCGAAAAAAAAAACATTTTGAAAGAGATTCAAATTCTACTGTGGAACTAGCTTTTGTTTGATAGGAATTCTCTTGTTTCTTTTGTTTTTGTTTTGTGTGAATTAGTATCTGTCTTTGAGAGGAAAAACTACAAAGAACCGTTATTATTTTATTACTGACAAACGCGCCTTAACCGGGCCAGTAAATTTTAAAAAACAAAGAGACAAGTGAGGAAACCGGTCGCTCGTGCTCCACTTGTCTCTACCGCAGTCCACACACGCGAGCGAACCCCGCACCTACTTTACGAATCTTGATGCGAATCCAACGGCGTAACACCCTTCTCCTCCACACTCTTCCCCTCCAAAATCCGACATCAAATTGCGCGAGAAAAGGGGAAAAAGAGCTAAACCCAAATCGACACCAAACCCAGTCCCGGAACACGCGCCGCCGCCGCCGCCGCCATCGCCGGCGGTCACTGCAAGCGCGGTGTCCGGAACCTAGCACTGTGCTACTGCTAAGAACCCCTAGAGCCTGGACTCTGATGAGCCCCAGTCCATGGCCTGCCATCTCTTTCCCCCTCCTCCTCAATCTCCGCCTCTTGCTGCTGCTCGGCGCTGTCCTCGGGAACGCCGGTCTCGGCCGGAGCGGCGGGGCGGAGGCGTCAGATCGGGCGGAGGCGGACCCGTACTCGATCCTGATGTGGCACGACTACTCGCCGCCGTCGCCTCCGCTCCCGCCTCCGGACCCGGCGACGCCAACGGCGACCTGTGAGGGGACCTCCACGGGAAGGGGAACTTCAGCACGCGCTGCGAGGTCTCCGAGGAGGTGGAGCTGGACGGCGACGTCCGCATCACGGGGAACGGCAGCCTCGTGCTCCTCTCTGGCGCCTCCCTGACCTGCGAGAAGCACGGGTGCGTTATATCCGCCAATCTCTCCGGAGAGGTGCACCTCGGCCGCGGCGTCCGCGTCATAGCCGGCAGGGTCTCGCTGGTTGCCACCAACATCACGGTCGCCGACACCGTCGTCGTGAACACCACCGCGCTCGCTGGCGATCCGCCTGACCGGACCAGTGGCGTTCCCACGGGGACGCACGGCGACGGCGGCGGGCACGGTGGCCGTGGAGCCAGCTGCTACGTCAAGGAAGGGCAGACACAGGAGGATTCATGGGGCGGTGATGCCTATGCATGGTCTGACCTCGAACACCCCTGGAGCTACGGGAGCAAAGGGGGCTCGACCAGCGTTGAGAAGGACTATGGTGGCGCCGGTGGTGGCATCGTGTGGCTGTTTGCTGAGGACCTTATCATGAATGGCACAGTGCTCGCCGACGGTGGGGATAGCAATGAGAAGGGCGGAGGTGGTTCTGGGGAGCATCTTTATAAAGGCTGCAACTATGTAAGTGTTTGTGGAATGATTTTAATTCTGTTCTGCTTTATGCAAGTGAACTGACTACTGAGATGGGAATGCAAGCTTAGTTAGTTAAGTAGAATATGGAAAACAGTTATCAATTGAGAAGACCAGCAGAATAAATTGGTAAGCAAGATAGTGAAATTAAGTTGGAGTTTGGAAAACACTTACTAACTGAAGTCCAGCAGAACAAATTGATAGGTCCTGCAGTTTAAATGAAGTAGCAATGATAGCATTCTTGGCCATGTTTTTACCCAGATATAGTGGGCTAAGAGGCAATAGATGAAGACCACTATTTCCCCCCTTGCAGATATGCATCTAGGGCACAATAGTTTATTTAATTGATGTACTGAAATAAGAAAAAAAAATTCTATGATTTCTCAATTGCAAATCCATGTTTCTTGTATTTTTGGAAAGCCTAGGGTCAATGTAGTTACTGTCAATTTGATGCTATGCTTTGAAACTTTGTTCTGTTGAAGCACCAAGATTTTAGGATTTCTCTGTGCACAGAAAGTTAGGGATAGGATCATCCTCATGTATTGACTGAGAGTACATAAATGATGCAGATGATTAATTGGTAGTGAGTCAAGCAATAGTTCTATACTGGTCATAATCTCATAATGGTATATGTAAGAAAAGGGGCAGTGGAGGAATTTCTATTCATTTGCAAGTTTGTTTTGTTGTAGATCTCCTTAGTGCTTATTATAATATCTTGTACTTCAGGGTATTTAGTAAGTCATAGCGGTTTTTTTCATCTCTTCTTATCGTCTGCTGGCAACAGGCATGGTGGTGGAAAGATCAGTGCCTCAGGGGTGATGGTTTGGCTGGGGAGGTGGAGGGCGAGTTTCCATTAACGTTTTTAGCAGACATGATGACACCCAGATTTTTGTTCACGGTAACTTTCTCTAAGTTCACACTGATTTTCGTTTTCTGACTTGATTTGTTTTTGGTGTTAACAGTTATCACTTTTGGAAGAACTGTAGGTAGAAAGATCAAAGATGCATATAGCTCATTTCACTTTATGGTTACCAGTCTTGTTATTTACCTTTGGCTGTATGCTGCTGCATCTTTCTAAACCCATCTGGGACCCACTCTAGATTGATCTCTACTTCTGCTTCCCTCTTTTATTCTTGTGATTTAGGTTTAATAGTTCTACATTTGCGGAGATCTGCATGCCATGTGCTGTTTGTATCATGACAGTGAAATAAATTTTTAGTTATCTATAGAAGTGTTCCTTTTCACTCTAACTCTTAGTCCATATGTGAAATGTGTGCCAGAAACTCATACTCTTGGTAATTTTCTAGTGATACACATCACACGCCTGAAGCTATTGTTAAGATCACCATATTGATTTATTTTGTTTTGAAATTAATGTCTGTCATCTTTTTCAGGGGAAGGAGTTCAGGCTGTCCAGATAATGCAGGAGCTGCTGGAACTCTTTATGAAGCAGTACCAAAGAGTCTTATTGTTAGCAACAACAATTTGAGTACACAGACCGACACTCTTCTTTTTAGAGTTTCCAAATCAACCACTGTGGACAAATGTTTTTGTAAGAAATCGTGCCAAAGTTGCTGTCCCCTTGCTCTGGAGTCGTGTTCAGGTATGTGGCTTTGTAATGCTATCTTGATTAATACTCTACCAACCATGATGTCTTTAGTAACATTTAATTGTTTTTTCTGACATTGTCTTGTTGAGATCTATAGTCAAATGTTTTCTTTCTAAAATTTGAAGTATGGGACTTCTCATTTATAATTTTCAGGTCGAAGGGCAACTTAGCCTTCTTTCTGGTGCTATTCTAACTTTTGGTCTCACCCGTTATCCATACTGAGTTTGAGCTGATGGCTGAGGAGCTTCTTATGAGCGACTCAACAGTCAAGGTTTTTTTTTTGTGCTGGTTTCTTGTGATATTCTGTTATTCACCTACTTTCTATCTGCTTATATGTAAAAATTATTGCACTTTAACTTGATTTTTTTTCTCCAGGTGTTCGGTGCTTTGCGAATGTCTGTAAAGATGCTCCTTATGTGGAACTCAGAATGGAAATTGATGGTGGTGGAGATTCGATAGTTGCAACTTCTTTGTTGGATGCTAGCAACCTGATAGTTCTGAAGGTTTCTAGTTGGTCCAATGTTAATTATTGTTTTTTTTTTCTATTTTACTGCTTGTGCTCAGTATGCATAACTATTGCTCATATGTTTTCAGGAATCATCTGTGATACACTCTAATGCTAATCTTGGAGTTCGTGGCCAGGGTCTCCTGAATTTGTCTGGGGACGGAGATACAATTGAGGCACAAATCCTCATTCTTTCGCTGTTCTACAGCATAAAAGTATGATATATACGCTTTTCAGCATCAGTGCCTTTTTTAGCCATCACCTCTCTGATGTATTTGTTTATTGTGGAAATATTTTCTTAGCACATCACATAGCAATTCACATTTTGAACTAGCATTGCACTGCTCTAGTAAAACCAAAGATGCAGTACATGTCGTTTCTATAACAATGCTAGCCGTGTCTGCACTTATTTTAAGTGTATCTAAGTCTAAGCAATAATTATACTACTGATGACTGTCATAATGTTGTCTTGTGTGCTGTCTGCTCTGTCATGCTATATTGCTGATGTGTTTTTCCTGCACTTGCAATTCAAATTTATACCTACCCCAATTGAATGTTCAATATGTGGTCACATGAGGTATTATGTTCTTTTTCGCTTCTGTGGCCAGTTAAAGAAAGAACAGTGATAAATATTCATTTTGTAGGTTGGACCTGGTTCTGTTTTTTTGGGGACCACTTGTAAACAGAAGTAGCGATGATGTGTAAATACTTTCACCTTCATCTATCACATAGAGACATCCTTTTCCCTATTTCCTATGTTGGAAATCCTTTTGCTCATTAATGAGCTCTTGTGCATCTATTAGGGCCCCAAAGCTGAATTGTGAAGCTGATAGCTGTCCTGTGGAAATAATACATCCACCAGAAGATTGCAATCTAAATTCTTCATTGTCATTTACCCTTCAGGTACACTCAAATTTTGAACACTCCCATGCAGCTCCCAGGTAGATTCTGTCATAAAATGCAGCTTATGGTATCTTCTCCTATTTAGGTATGCCGGGTTGAAGATATTGATGTCTGGGGTCTCGTACAAGGAACTGTAATTCATTTCAATAGGGCAAGAAGTGTCACCGTGCATACATCTGGAACCATCAGCGCATCAGGCTTGGGTAATCTTTTAATTTTCTACTTTTAAAGGAATTCTCTGTTGGCTTGTTGCCTCTTGCCTGCAGTTCTAATTTATGGGGACCAAGGCTTACCCATTAGTTTTCTGCTTGTATCCCTAAAGGCTCATGTCATTTAGCCTACCCATTAGAGTTCAGAGTTTTTGCGAAAACTTGCTGAGTCTTTTTCTAAGCAAAGAGAGTGGCACACCCACTAAGACCTTTAAACTATTTATAGTGAACATATTTCAACAATGATAAGCAGCATTCACCTAGCCTATTGAATTGTCATGATAATAATAGTTTTGCCAGAAAAAATATATTCAACTAGATAAGAGAAGCATAGAGTTTCACTCTATACTGTTGTTTAGAGGAGTTACTCCATACAATGTTAAACTTTAATAATATCTCTTTGCTCTTTCCATTTTATATGTGGTTCTTAATGTTATTTCTTTGGCTTAAGAGGAACACAGTAACTTTTTCTATTTTCCATGATGCTTAAAAATGCCTGTTCATATGTCTGTATGGTTGCTATTTCTTCATTTTGAGATGATTCCTTCAAATTTAGGTTGTCGAACTGGAGTAGGACAAGGAAAAATGTTAAACAACAGTATATGTGGTGGTGGTGGACATGGTGGCAAAGGCGGGGATGGTGTTTATAAGGGAAACCTTGCCGAGGGTGGAGCTATCTATGACAATGCTGATCTACCTTGTGAACTTGGCAGCGGCAGTGGGAATGACTCTACCGAATTGTCCACAGCTGGTGGGGGTATAATAGGTACAACATATTCTTCAATTGGCCTCTTTTTTTTTGGCTCATAGCATGCCTTAATATTGTCTTTTAAATGTTTTGTAACTGCTCTCCAGTAATGGGCTCATGGGAGTATTCTTTGCCAAGTCTTGCCCTCTATGGTTCAGTAGAATCAAATGGTGGCAGCTATGCTAATGGCTCTGTTGGAGGACCTGGTGGTGGTTCTGGGGGGCACAATTCTTCTATTTGTGCACACTTTGTCCTTAGCTGAAAGCTCTGTCCTCTCAAGTGTTGGTGGCTTCGGAAGTGCTGGTAGTGGTGGAGGTGGAGGGGGAAGGATTCATTTCCATTGGTCTAATATTCCTACTGGAGATGAATATGTGCCTGTTGCAGCTGTTAAGGGATCAATACTTACAAGGTCTGGTCTGATCCTTTCTCTAGTATTTGTATTATAATTTATAGAAGATTTGCTGTTTTTGGTCATTTCATGTTGTTTCAGCACTATCTATAAACTTCTGCATTTTGCTTCGAATTTAATCATGTTTTTGACTACTATTCATATCCAGTCTTATTTGATTAGTATGATACGGTTCACAATTGACATTATTAGGAACAAACCAAGGAAAAGATGAAAAACAATTTTATATTATATTCCTTGATTGTTGGAACTTCTAATTAGGGGCTCTGCTGCCTTATCATCAACTTTATGGATGGTGCCATTGTCTTGCAGATTTTTATTTATCCTTTTCCCTTTCATGTTGGCTGTTGGAGTTGTATCATCTTATACTGGAGAACAGTTGAGATGTTATTGCTTAGTTTTGATTTTCTAAATTTTCCTTCATCAGCTGTTGCTACTAAAATGTCTGGCTTTACTGTAATGTTTTGAGTTATGTTTATATATTGTCTGTAACTATGTATACAGTGGAGGAGTCAGCAAAGGTCTGGGACATTCTGGTGGCAATGGAACGATCACAGGAAAAGCTTGCCCAAAGGGTCTTTATGGAACATTTTGCAAGGTATAACTTATTTATATGTTCCAAACACGTTCTACCCTATATCTTGTTGCATCCCATAAGCAGTGAAGTTTGGTTGGTTCATACACAATACGGCCTACCTTAATGTTCCATATCATGATAATGTGTAATATCTTGGTTTATTTTTTTTGGCTTGGTATGCCTCCAGTGCCACTTTATGCCGTAGTAATTGTTTTTGCATAAATTGCAGGAATGCCCTACTGGAACATACAAAAATGTTACTGGATCTTCTAAATCTTTATGCTTTTCATGCCCTGCTGGTGAACTCCTCGCCGTGCTACATACATAAATGTCCGAGGTAATTCTTTCTGTTTGTGTTTGGGGTTTCATATTGTTAGAGGCGTATGTCTTGGGCCTTTTGGGCCTGGGTAACTCCTTCGCCGTGCTACATACATAAAATTTTATTTAAGTTTCTATAAGTTGCTGGCCTCCCCCCACCTAACAAACACACATTTTGTTGACTATGGTTTTTCATGTTTTCGGATGAATTTTGTTTATATCCTTTCACATTTCTTCTAAATTTGTAGATTCTTGTACTGCCTAGGTAATTCAGACACTTCTGTTACTTCACTTGAATATACTTTGCTTACATTTTTCAGGAGGTGCCACTGAAACTCCATGTCCCTACAGATGCATGTCTGACAGATATCGCATGCCTCACTGTTATACAGCTCTGGAGGAGTTAATATATACTTTTGGGGACCTTGGCTATTTGGTCTACTTCTTTCAGGCCTTCTTATCTTGTTAGCTCTTGTTTTAAGTGTTGCTCGTATGAAATTTGTTGGCACTGATGAGTTACCCGGTCCAGCACCCACTCAGCAAGGGTCACAAATTGATCATTCCTTTCCCTTCCTAGAATCACTAAATGAGGTACCTCATACCTTTTCTGCATAGCTCACATCTTAAATGCCATGCGCCTCCTGAATTCTGATAAAAAATTGATTGGTAATTACACAGGTCATTGAAACTAATAGGGCTGAAGAGTCACACGGTCATGTACACAGGATGTATTTCATGGGTCCCAACACCTTCAGTGAACCTTGGCATCTCCCACACAGTCCGCCAGAACAAATAACAGAGATTGTGTATGTGTCCTTGTTCACAAGTGAACCTAAATAATACTCAATCGTCAATCGGATCCAACCTTTGTGGTCCTTTTCTTTTACCACCCTTAAGCTTTGTTGAATCACTCTTTTGAGTCAAATAACCATTTTAATCTGCCTGTAGGAAGTACTATCAGAAATACTTGAAATAGTTTTCTAATTTTGTTCTCTTTTTGTGTTCAGATATGAAGATGCATTTAATAGATTTGTCGATGAGATAAACACCCTTGCAGCTTATCAGTGGTGGGAAGGATCTATTTACAGTATCCTCTGTATACTTGCCTACCCCCTGGCTTGGTCATGGCAGCAGTGGCGTAGGAGAAAGAAATTACAGAGACTTCGTGAATTTGTTCGCTCTGAATATGATCATTCATGCTTAAGGTCTTGCCGTTCACGTGCACTGTATGAAGGGCTCAAGGTTGACTTGGTTTCTCAGAAAATCCAAATATCTTTAAAGCTATTGGTTTTGCTCATAAATTTTAATCACTTCAAGCTCTTAAAGTTGGATCCTTATGGTGTTGCTCACACGCTGAACTGCCTTTACTATTATAAGTGATAAAGATATTTAGCTATCGAGGCCTCCAAAACTTTGTAGTGTCTGTTTGGTCAAGTGTATACTGTTTATGTTCATTCTTGTTTCAAAAGTATAATAGTATCTTGCAGCCTGTCGTTATTTGATTTCTGCTTTTGCAATCTCCAGGTGACTGCAACCCCAGATTTAATGCTAGGGTATTTAGATTTCTTCCTTGGCGGAGATGAAAAAAGGCCTGATCTTCCACCTCGTCTTCGTCAAAGGTTTCCATTGTCTCTAATCTTTGGAGGCGATGGAAGTTACATGGCCCCGTTTTCACTTAACAGTGACAGTGTGCTTACTAGTCTTATGAGCCAGGTATCATTTTAAGATCTTTCAAATTGAACTGTTCATGCCCTTACTGAGAGAAAGATGTCTCGGGAGAAATTGATTGTATTCAGACTAGTGGTGTGCAAGTACATATAGTAGGCATGGAGTCTTCCTGACCAACCATGCCAGGTCTCCATGCCTAGAATTACTCACGCACTCACACTCTAACCTGTGGCCTGTAGGCACTCTACACTCCACCATGCCTACAACGAAGGCTGGTCTAACACTTACACTTTTCGTCCAAGAACTCATGTCATATCTGTTACAGGCTGTTCCCTCATGGATATGGCACCGCCTTGTAGCTGGATTAAATGCACAGCTGCGTTTAGTTCGCCGTGGAAATCTGAAAGTAACGTTTCTTCCGGTCATCGACTGGCTTGAAACTCATGCAAATCCCTCTTTAGCTGAGAACGGTATCCGCGTTGATCTTGCCTGGTTCCAAGCTACAGCATTGGGGTACTGCCAACTTGGTCTTCTTGTATATGCTGTTGAAGGAGAAGCTGCACTTGTTGAACCTGATGGAAGCCCCAGAGTAAAAAACTGAGCAACGCACACCGTGAGTTTTATTATGTGTTTTTATGTTTGTTATTATTGGTGTCGTTTATGATCATCATTATTTATGACGGCTTATTATTACACCACACAGAACGCAAAAACATGGTTGCTGATGCTCAACTAAGTCAATCCAGGATTAAGGATGCTCTAATGCGCAAAAAGGATCACTGGTGGAATTCTTGATAGTAATAGCCTAAGGACTCTAAAAGACAGGAGAGATTTGTTTTACCCATTTTCTCTTATCTTGCACAATTCGAAACCAGTTGGGCATCAGGTCTTTCTCTGCCATTGTTCTTGTCCACAGAATGTTTATGAATCAATTCTTCATTTTGTACTGATCTTGGTTCTTTTGTTCTTAATTGCAGGATCTTGTTGGTTTGGTAATCTCAATACTGCTTCTTGCAGATTTCAGCTTAGTTTTGCTTACTTTTCTCCAGCTGTATTCATATTCTATGGCCGATGTTCTCTTGGTTTTGTTTATTCTACCTCTTGGGATTTTGTCGCCTTTTCCTGCTGGTATAAATGCTCTATTTAGTCATGGACCGAGGCGCTCAGCAGGCCTTGCTCGTGTATATGCATTGTGGAACATAACTTCACTGGTCAATGTCGTAAGTATTCTTCACCCACCTACATTTCAATTTTATACCAGCATCAATCACGCAGAATAGCAGCAATTGAATGGTTTCTATCTATCAAGTGTTGCGCTTCTATAACCTTCTTGTGCTTGTTAATCTGTAGGTTGTGGCTTTCATATGTGGTTTTGTACATTATAAGTCGTCAACCAAAACACACCCGAGCGTGCAGCCCTGGAACCTGGGAACGTAAGCATAATTTCTCTCGCCTGTCCATTTGCATCTTCTAAGAGTTATATGCAGTTAAGCCACATGTCATGAAATTTTTTTCAGGGATGAAAGCGGCTGGTGGCTCTTCCCAACCGGACTCATGCTATTGAAATGCATTCAAGCAAGGCTTGTTGATTGGCACGTTGCTAATTTAGAGATTCAAGACCGTGCAGTGTATAGCAACGACCCGAACATCTTTTGGCAGTCGTGACACCTGGTGTAACGAGGTTCTTCTGGATAGCCTTTTACAGCTCGATTTTTTGTGAGTTGATAAAAGGAAGAGTGCGGGCAGCAAGGCCTTTCTTTATTGACCAGGCCAAAGAAGGAACTACAGAGGTGATATAGTTGCATACTTCCGCATCCCCGCTGATCGTGTGCAGTTGTAACCGGTGTTCTGTTGTATATATAAAAGGTGTTCTTGATCCATTCTTTGTAGGATTTAGACACCATAGAGTTTATAAACAATGTGAAAGCTAACTAACCTAAGAGAGGCATCGGGGAGATGTGGATTTGTGATTGCTACCATGCCCTGCCCCATGATGTTTGTTGAGATGGGCAGAGGGGCAGCTCAGGTCACCGAGATGCAAAAGCCTCTTGTTGTATGTGATCAGATGGGTAAAACAATTATTATTAACATGCTCCATGGTTTTCACTGACAGCAAGGCTGATAAATTTCTGTGTGAAATCGGTGTGATCTGGTGAAGTGCCATTTGTCGTATCTGATGCTGTGTCACTTGCAGACCGGTAGTATTGGATGGATGGTTGAGTGAGCCATCTAGAAAAGCCGAAACAACCAATTCGGAATGGAGTAAATCTGTATCTGCAACATGATAGTGTAAATTTTAGTTATTTAGTTTTTGCATGCATAGCCCTCTACCTAGGTTAACACCAACCTCCAAATGTAGATTAACTTTAAAATAGACAAGCAAGTCACACCTACATATATCACCTATGACAACAATATATATACCATCTGTGACGACAAAACTTTGATCATTAGACGATGGTTCTAAAAGTACAAATCCAATACAACTACTTCTATAGCATGAAATTCTGTATTGGTTCATCCCTAAGTATAATATTGAAGTCTACTATTCCCCGTCCCAAAACAGATGACTTTGTAGGTGTGGGTTCGAGAATTTTTGATCGAGTGAAAAAGGTTTAGTGAAAAAAAAAGTAGAGAGATGGGGATAGAGATCAAGTGAAAAAAGGTGCATTGGGATGCTATAAGTTTAAGTATTTTGAGACAAATTTTAATCATATATACCAGGTCATATATAAGACTGCTTTGCTTTGTGTTTTTGAGCTCCATGTTTTCAGCCAAATAGATGTAGCTCCTTTATGAAAAAAAAAGTGGAGTTGTGAGAGCATGTAAATGGATGCTCCAGAAACTCTATGTTTTTACATTCAAGGTGAAGTTTGGAACATAGTTTGTGTTAAAAACGCACGTGCTTTATACACCCTACCCACTTCCTAGTACGTTCCTAGTCAAACCATCTTCATTTCAATCATTTTTATAGAAAAATATTATTATGATATCAAATAAGTCTCATTAGATTAATCATGAAATAGATTTCTATAGTAAATTTATCATGAAATATATTACTATAGTAAATTTATTTGAAACCACAATTATTCATACTACTTTTATATAAGTTGGGTAAAATTTAAATTTATTCGACTTTAGTTGGTTTATTAAAAGTGTATACACTTCTTTTAGGGAAGGCCTCAGGGAGGTTCCAATCCAAGACGTTTTTGTTGTAAAAAAAAAAAAAAAAAAAAAACCCAACACGTTTTACGCGTCGCTAGACTCGGCCGATATAACCGTACGAATTACTTGCTCCGTCCGTTTTCTTCCACGATCGCGACTCTCGACAACCGTCACCTTCCTCTTCCACACCAGACGATCGCCGCCGCCTAGCCCTCGCCGCGCGTCCGGCAACCGCTATGCCGATCTCCTCCACCCTCGCCGCGCGTCTCGGTACCGGACGCTCTCCCGCACCCGCACCCGGGCGGTGGAGCCCCTACGCTAGACCCTCTGTGCCTGAGCCCTGCGGCGGCGCCAAGGCCTCCCGCCCGACCCTCCGCCTCGATCCGGCGACGACGAGGCTCCTCGGTCCTGTTCAGAAGCCGGTGCGGTCCGGATCGGGTCGACGTGCCGAGCCGGATGCGCCCGACGCAGCATCTGCCGCACCCCAACCCGCACCCGCACGGCGGCGACGCGGAGACGATATGGCAAGCCCGAGGCCTGTGCCGAGGCCGAAACCGGCGGATGGACACGATATGCCGCCCCTTGAGGAGAAGCGCCGCTGCGGCGGTGAGGGCGGCTTCGTCTTCCTCTGTGCCCTTGCTGGACACACGGAGGTGCGTGCTTCCCCGTCACTGACAATTCGCTCTATTGCGACGCGATCGCCAATTTCTGTCTAGCAATTGTGATGGGGCTCTTACAGTAATCATAAAATTTGACAGGCTATAAGTGGGATTTCTTTGCCGCTGGGTTCCGACAAGCTCTACTCCGGCAGCGTCGACGGATCTGTTCGCATCTGGGACTGCAATTCCGGCAAGGTAGCTTGGTTCTCAGCTCACGACAATGTATCTGATATGCTCGGGCTCGCAACAATCTCTGATCATGCGGGCTCCCAACAATCTCTCTGATCATGCACGGGCTCCCAACAATCTCTAATTATGCACGAGTAACGGGCTGCTTCCACGGATGTTCCAGTGAGGAGGTTTTCATTGTTCGCTGTGGTTGATGAGCTGATTAGCAAACTGTGGTGGTTCACGTGCACCCTATGCAACCAACCAAATGGTGATTCATGATTTCTTCTGATTGGTTCTGGTGATGGATGCCCCTCACTGCATCACCAATCGTCAGTGGATTTCTTATGATTAGTCACGGTGGTCCGTGTGCTCTTGGTTTGGATTGGATGGTATCTGTCAGGCTAGCCTGTTGCTATTGGTGGCTCTTCGCCTGCTTCAGTTATCAGTTTGCCTGGGATCTGTTTGGGATGTTATCTGGATGGTTATCACTTGGTTGATACATATCATATGGTTGCATGATTTGCAAGGGAATCTTCAGAGATTGCATCTATCTCATTAGCAGATAGTCATGCATTTATGTAAAAAAATAGCAATGAGAAAAAAAAAGTAAAGAAAAGAAAAAAAAAACATAGTTAGATATGTGGCAGTATATCCAAGAGTGGATGGCAAAAAAAAAAAAAAAAATCTAATCTGTTATCATATTACAATTTTGTTCTTAATGTTTCTGCAATAGTGTGTCGATGTCATCAAGATGGGAGGCAAGATTGGCTGCATGATCACCCATGGCCCATGGGTATTCATTGGAATTCGAAGTCTGTGGAGGTGATATTCTGATTCTTGTGAGACTACACCTTTATTTTTGTATCATATATGGTCACATATTGAGGAGGGTGACTTTGCTTGGTACAAGGCATGGAACACAAAGACAGGGATGAAACTAAGTCTTCAAGGGCCTTCTAGTCTGGTTTGTTCCATGGCTATCACGGATGAGATGCTGTTTGCTGGTACGGGAGATGGTCGCATCATGGCCTGGAAATTTCCTTCTATGGAGAGTAGCATTGAACCAGTGTCGATCCTCAGTGGCCATCAACGTCCAGTTGTTTCACTGTCTATCTCAGCAAGAAGACTTTACTCTGGCTCACTTGACAAAACCATCAAAGTATGGATTTTTCCTCAAGATATAGCTCAATTGACCACTGAATGTTATGTTCGTTCTGATGCATTATTTATTTGTATTTGCCAGGCATGGGACCTTACGACTATGCAGTGTGTTCAAACACTCTCTGAGCATAAAGCTGCTGTAACGTCTGTGCTTCGTTGGGATGAGAAATTATTATCTTGCTCCCTTGACAAGACTGTAAAGGTCTGGACTCTGTCAGAGTCTGGAAATCTTCAAGTCAAATATACTCACGCTGAGAAGCATGTAAGAACTGCTTTCCTGCTAATCATGCATTATTTTTGTTTTGTTGGATGCTGCAGACTGTATAACTAAATAGTTTATGGAAACAACATTTCTATAGTTTTATAACTAAGTTTTACAAGTTAAGAACACCATTTACCTATTTTGATGAATATTGGTACTGCCCAAAGTTCAGCGAGGAAAAAAAGTATATTGTGCGAAAACTGTGTTGTTTATTTCAATAACAAATAATAATAACTGAATTTTATGTGAATAATAGCATTGCTGATTAGTTCTTTCTGTCTGTGCCTTCCCCGTCCTTTTTTTTTTTTTAAGCTGATCGGGTCTTCACCCGTTTTCATTATTAAGAGGAAAAGACCAAAAGAAAGGCCGGTACAACAACATCGACAACTTACGTCTGTTCCATGCTCACCGGCAAGATGCTAGCATGCAGGATCAGACAGAGCTGTTGACAAGCAAACTAGAACAAAAGCCTAGCTGCAACAACTACATCACCTTTTTTAACCCCGTGGAGGGGTGTGTTCGGTGTTTTCTTCTTTTTCCAGTGTGTGACCGGTCAGGCTTTCCGGTCTTTCAGACCTTCCTGTACATATAAATTCTTTCCTTCTTAATTGAGAGGCAGTGCTCCTGCCAAGTTTTCAAAAAAAAAAAAAAAAAAAACCCTTTTAAGACTATACGACACTATAAATTGCCTTCTAGTCCTAGTTTCATTGATCAAATCTCTTTTTTGTGTGTGCTACTCCATTGATCAGCTTATGTCTATTCTCAATTGACAATACAATGACTCTGTTCTACATTTTTTTTGTTGGTATTTTGGTATAGGAATAACCTGCCTTATACAGAAATCTGATAGTTTAAATGGTTTGCTACTCTATGTAGCGAACGCTTCTAAAACTCAAGCAGATCTGTCCGCAAATGTCTTTTATTTTCTTGCCATGATCAGTTTTCCTATGTGCATGTCTCATGGTCTCAATTGTTGTGACTCCATTTGCTCTTAGCCAAGAAATATGATGCATAAATGTAGTCTCCGAGGTAGGTGTTGGCATAGACATATGCTGGAACCTCATTGGTTTTTGCTGCTTGCATATGGGAGGTAGCTTGTCTGGTCACTTCTTGGTCAAGTGGAGTTTATCTGATGAACCTGGAAAATTTAGTGATTGGATTTTATATATACTGATGATATAAGCCTTATTGGGTGAGAACTTTAGGAGGTCTGCTCGGTTCATCTGTTTGCCTTGAAGACTTGAAGAGTGGTAGAATACTGTGTATCTTAGAATTATGAAAACAACTTCTAGAGCATTATATTTGAACTGATTGCATATCATAAGATATTTCCTGGCCAGCTCAGCAGCAATTTTTTTTTTCCTTTATACTTTTAAGTATACATGTATTTCAAAATGTTCCCCTCACAATATTACTCTCTTTAGTTATTTTACTTTGAATAAGTTTTTTTTTTTAATAAAAAGATTTGTCATAAGATGGTCTGAAAATAATTGCTGCCTTGGTGTGCCTGATCACGGAAATTACACAAGGGTACAATTATGCAAGTGCAACGAGAGTGTGCTGTGGTTCCTTTTAAATTTGTTTCCTCACAATATCTCTATGCTGTTTCCCTGCTGCTTAACCTTTCCGATTCTGTTGCAGGGTTTTGCGCACACTTTTGGCATGCATCGAGTTGGGAAGACGCCAGTTCTCTTCTGCTCCCTCCACAACAGCAATTGCATCCGTTTGCTCGACTTGCCATCGTGAGTGCATAAAAATTTATCAGTTTCGTCAGGTGGACAAACCGCTTGCACCGTTGTTGTGGCGTTCCTTACTGAAAGGAGCTCTGCATTTCCTTTGTTACTATCTTCCAGATTCGACGGGATGGGCACACTCTTCTCCAAGAAGGAAGTGAGGACCATCGAACTCGCGGCTGGTGGGTTGCTCTTCACAGGAGACTGCTCCGGCGAGCTGAAAGTGTGGAGGTGGGCGCCCCAGGACATAGATGCAGTGGCAGATGTGCATTCATAGTCATCCGTAATTCTGTATAGACTCACTGAAGAATGGCAGGCACTGACTTGAGCTCCGTCATCGTATTTGTATATCTATATGTATGTAAATTATGGCAGCTCTGCAGTCAAGATGATGTAGCACAGCCGGCCAATTTTGTGAGGCCTGACAAGTGATGCAATCCTGATACCATATTCCCATACGGCTCTCTTTAACTGCCCCCCTTTTTTTGAAATAACTGCCCTGACTTGAGATGAGTGCCATGTCCATGCCCATCCAGAACAGGCCTAATCCAGAAAAATATGTTTGTATGGCCGTGTGATTGCAGACAGAAGACCAAGCGTGTAAGCTTTCTACGAGCTCTCGTCGCGGCACTGTGCCGTGTGACATAGATTGCCTAACTCCAATTGACTGGCAATAATGCTATTTTAACGCCAGGAAACAAACAAGTCCAGCGATTCCGCCCGCGGGTTACAAATGAAGTGAAGTTTGCTCGATTTGATTGTCCGTGCTAGGCACATATACCTACGTACTCCAAAAAGAATACCATTTTAGTTTCAGATATGTTTATTATAGAAAACATATTCCATTATTCATCTGATGATACTTATCACAACAGGTACCAAATATTAGACATGTTTGAAATCTGTTTGTCCGTATTGTACATGTTATATACATACGTAGAAATAAAGTCTGGGGCCTGATTGTCCGTGTTATATACATATGGACACGCAAATGACGTTAAAGGCCTAATTATTCTTGTAGCTTGCTCAATAGGTCTTCTTAAAAAAGGGAATATGGAATATAATCAGCATGTTGTTTCCTTTGACATGGATAATCGTTTTGGTTAACATATTTATTTTTTTTATTTATTATTTGCTCATGATAATTGGCGTATATAATCTACTTGTAGACTTGCGTATGTGTGATGGTAACCAATAATCTACGACCACCTTTATTTATTCAAGGTCAGCACTGTTGCTTAGCTTTTTGTAGAGTGACTTGGTCTAAAGCTGGGAATAAACCTCTCCAAGCACGCCATTAGTCAACGTACGACGGCAAGTGCAATGCATGTGGTAAATGCTTAGAAAATAAGAGAAACAAAGGCACTGCATGCACCTCGGGTCAACTGGAGTACTCTGCTTATATCATCAGTTCACCACCAACCGACCTGGTCACAAATGACCCTTTACCTGATCTTGTCGATGTCAGTTGTCAAATGCGTGCTATCTGATCAATCACGGAACAAGATTGTACGTATTTTATAGAAAATGACGGTGCCATCATCCAAGCAAAACGTGGCTGCGTGTGGTCACGCGAGAGAACTGGCTGTGTGCGTTCGCTGCGAGAGGCGGAATGTAATTCCGTTATCAAAAAAAAAAATCATCCAAGCAAAACGTGCAAACTGAGAAAGAATCACGCACCTCGATCCAAGAAACTTTCTTTCACAAGTGACGGTGCCTTTGTTTCCCCTCTCGCATTTCCCTCCTTTTTTAAGTGACCAGTTGAGGGCTAGTTATTTGAAACAAAAGCAAAAAGGAAGGCTCATGGCAAGCTGGATCAACCCATGCAGCTTCTTTCCCAACTACAACAAATTATAGGTTATGATTCAAGGAGTTTTGGTAGCAAGCCAATGATGACACGGGCAACCAGATTTAGACCTTGTTTGGATATAGTGGGATTCACATCAATCCATATATGTTGGGGTGAATTGGAGTGGAACTTAAATTCCACCTGAATCCACTCCAACACATATGGATTGAGGTGAATCTGATATGATCTAAACGAGGCCTTAGAGGAAGTCCACATCGACAGAGGGAGGGAAAAAAAGGTATGGTGTCTATTATTGCTCCTAGTCAATACTGAATAGGAGGAGGATAGAATGTTGGATCATCACTAACAAGTGAAAATTTTGAGTGATATGTATATACCTGAGTGTTCTATTTCCTTTTTAAATAACAACATTGAAGTGTTATATTTTTTAAAAAATAAACTAATAACAAGTTTGTTGGACATATATATTACTAGTAACGTAGTAATACGTAGAGAAAAAAAAGTAACTTAGCACTAAAGCAAAAACAAACGTACTGCCGCCACAAGTCTCTTGACACGCTGGATGTGAAAACAAAACAGTCACATGGCAATACACCACCAACTGGTCGCAAAAGAAAACAAAACAGTTACTACATGACAATACACAACCAAGCCACAAAAGAACTGCTATTGACACGATGGATATATGGAAGTTTTACCCTTGGGCACGTGCCCTCTATGCATCCACCACTGGATGCATGCATAGGAAGGAACCATGGGGTCCCTCTCGATGCCTCTAAAAAGTAAAACAACATCCACAAATGCTGTCAATGTTAAGTCTGAGATCTGGCAAGCATTTTTTCAACCTAAAACGAGGGTGGGGTGGGGGTGGTTAATAGATGAGATGAGAATACGATGTTACACGGTTTCACTTTTATCACTATATATCTTGACATCAGTCATATGTACACATTAATTAATATAACCGCTGACAGTTCACCTTTTTAACCCAACAAAACATGCGTTTGCGTTCGAGTTAGTGGCGATATGCATGATGCATGGATTATCAGTTGAAGATGTCCTGGCCGGGGGACAGCAGCCTTTTGGGGTCGTACTTGTTCTTCATCTCCACGAAGCGATTCCACTTGACGGTGCCGAAGTGGCGAATCCAGTCACTGCGGTTCGTGTAACGCGACAGGTAGCTCTTGTACTGGATCCCGGCGAGGTCGCAGAAGCGCACAATCCTCTGGTTCTGCTCCTGCAGCTTCGCCAAGTCGTTGGCCACCGACGAGAAGAGCAGCGACACTGCGTAGAACACGTCCTCCGACGGCGTCGCCGCCGACATGCTGTCGTCCCACCTGAAAAAACCCAGAAAAAAAAAAAATCGAGTCAGGACATGCCCAGCTAGCTAGTCGTTTGACAGCGGCGATGGGGTGGTGTCGGCTGCACACGTACTTGGATTTGTTGAGGGGGTAGACGATGAGGGGGCCGACGATGTCGGTGCCCTGGAGGATGCCCTTGAAGACGGCGCGGTCGAAGTCGGCGATGCGCGACCGGGGCACGAACATGTTGAGCCACGGGTGCGGCACTTGCCACAGGCCCAGCTTTTCGAGCGTCACCTCCTCGTTGTGCACCCGGTTCAGGAACTCCTCGTAGGTCACGTCGCGCTGGAACGCGAACCCTTTCACGAAGCTTAGCGTGTCCAGCACAGACTTGGGCTCCTGGTCCAGCGACGTCGTGGCGGTGTCGTTGCCGTAGTTGATCGTGGCCTCGATGCTGTACACGGTGGTGGCGTTCCTCTCCGCGGCGAGCGCGACGATCCTGGCGACGTCGGCGTTGGAGAAGAACCCCGTGTTGTTCACGTCGGTGGCGAGGCTCTGGTTCACGAACACCGAACCCTCCACGTAGTTCATCGGACCGAACGCGCCGTCGGGACCCGGGGCGATGAGCCGCTCCTGGTCGGCGGTGAACGTGGCGAAATCGGTGTAGATGAGCCGCACCCACCGCGCCCTCGCCGGCGCCGGCTCGACCACGATCCGGGCACGGGTGATCACGCCGAACTGGCCTAGCCCGCCTAGGACGGCGTCGAACAGGTCAGCGTTGAGCTCCTTGGAGCACGTCATCATCTCCCCGTGGCCTGCACGCGTGCACGATATATCGACAAAGTCAACGCCCAACAATTAATCGAAACGACGACGAACAGTAGCCGCAACAGATGCCAATGTCAACGCATCAGTGCTGCGAGCCAGCATGTTTATTATATTTATTTATTACGAGTCGTAGGAGTAGTTAATAAAGACGGACGTCGCCGCCCCTCGCCGGCCGGGCGGCCGGCCAGTGCAGCGGGGACATTAACCACCATGCACTTCTTCTAAAAATGGGGTGCAATTTTTAATATGAGATTTGCATTGTAATTAACGAATTTAATCAGGTTGATTGGGAGATGGTTGCCGTCGATCGAGTTGCCCCGTGGCAACCAACCAAACAAGTTGATCGATGCAGGTGTGGCACGTAATTATCTATTATTGGTACGTACCAATAATAAGACTTCTTTTTTAAAAAAAAGGGCGATCGAATGAACTAGCGTCGTTTGTTGCTTGTTGGTGTGGTGCACGGATATTTTGTGCAAGGTAAGGTAGGTGCAAACGTACCGGTGATAACGTCAGTTCAACACGTTAGAGATCTGTGGGCCGTGCCGGAACGCCTGGCCGCTGATGCCGGCGTTGGACAGCGTGCCGCCGACGGTGAGGTAGAGGTAGTCCGTCCAGGCCCGCGGCGCCACCCCGCGCGCCAGCGACGCGCGCAGCACGTCGATCCACAGCTGCTCGCCGCCGGCGTCCACGTAGCGCCCGTCCGCGGACACGTTGATGCGCGGCGGCGCGGCGGAGGCGCCCAGGGACGCCATGTTGACGACCACGCCGCCGGGGGCGAAGGCCTGGCCCATGAGCGAGTGGCCGTTGCCGCGGAACGCGATGGTGTAGGGCCACCCGGGGGTGGAGTTGGCCGCGGCCAGGAGCGCCGCCAGGTCGTCCGTGGACGACGGGTACAGGACCGCCGCCGGCAGCGCGGACGTGACGTTGCCGAAGTCCGTCGAGACCGCCGCCGTGGAGTTGCTGTCAGTCCGGCCTGCCCTTCGCCACGAGCGCGCGGCGAGGGAGGGTGGCCACGGACCGTGATCTCCAAGCGCAAGCGTGCCTACTACTAGTGCATGAGAACAGGCGATTAGCGCGGCCAACAGCAGGTTAACCACCGCCATTAGCGACGTCGTTCACGGGGAGCTAGCTAGAGAGCTACACGTTATGTGTGTGTGTGTGCTTTGGTAACTAGGACGTGGTTTGCACCCCGTATATATAGGACGGGTAGGGCAACACATATACGTGTGGTGTGATTACATACTTCAATTACTCGAACACAGAGCTGCTTTCCAAGGAAAAAAAAATTATTCTGCATGCCGTCTAGTTTTATTCTATTCTATTGTTTGACCACAGAAAAAATAGCACCCACAGACACAGGTGCCTATATGCATCCTTCTAGAATATATAATTTATATAGAAAAACCTCTTATATACCTAGTCCTACCTAATTACGTACCCTCTCTTTTATTATTATGTAATATATAGCGAATTCAAACATTTGAAAATTGTACACGCTTAGTCCTTTCGCGTCGCTCTCCTTGGCTACGGCGACGACGACAAACCCTAGCCGCCGCCGCCCCCAGGCCGGCCTCCTCTCGCCGCGCCGCCACGGAGGGCCAGGGCGCCGGAGCTTCAGCAGCGGTCCGTGGGGAAGGTGGCGGCGTGGCCTTTCCCCCTCTCCTCCGGCGGTTGCTTGCGCGCGCGGCCGCCATGGCCCATGGAGGTGCCTGCGTCGGCGGCTGGCCGTCCCTGCGGCGGCGGGGCTGATGCCGCCAGATCCAGCGGCGCCACGGCCGGATCACGGTGGCGCGTGGCGGGGGCGCGGTGGTGCGTGGTGTGTCGACAGCCGGAGCTGGGTGGCGGCGGCGGCAGCCATGGCGGCCTTGATCCGACGGCGACGGCCGGGCGGTTCGACAGCAGCGGCTGCGGTGTCGTGGGAGAGGAAGCTATGGCGGCGTGGTCGCCGACGGTGGCTTCGATTGGCTTCTTGTCGAATGGGCGGTGGTTTGAGGTTTCGGTTGCCGCTCCTTCCTCCCTTCGGCGTCGGCATTCCCCGTACGCGCCTCCTCGGTGGGGCCGGGGGGCCTCGGTGCTTGCTCGTGGTACCGTGGTGGTGCCTTGGGTGGTACCGGGTTTTCTCCGGCAGCGGCGAAGTGTGGCGGGGCCGTGCTCGACATGGCCGAGTGTGTGCGGCGGGCAGGGTGCTGAGACGGGCGAAAGCCTTCGCGAACCGCTTTGTTGGTGCCAATGGTGGCGGCGGCCTTGGGTCGTCGTTCTCCCCCGGCTGGGGGCATCATTGAGGGCATCCATATCCTGCGACTTCGGATTCTCGGGGTGAAAACCCGGTCCCCAATGGGCGTCGCGACGGCGGCGCCAGGCGTCGTTCCTCCTTTGGGCGCCGCATCTTGAGACCCGGCTTCGACTCACGGGAGTGGTGGTCGGTTGGTGGTGTCGCTGTGCGTGGCGGCTGGGTGGTGCACACGGTCCGTGTTGGCGAGGAGGTGTCTTGAGGGGCCATGGGTCTTTGGAACCTGAATTAGCACGCATGGTGGTGGTGATCTCGGTCTTGGTTGAGCGGAAGAGGTGTTCTTTGTGCGGTTTCGGATATCTAAGTCCCGGGTAGTGGAGTGAGGCGGTGGGTGGGCGAGGCCCCACGCAGAATTTGCCGGGATCGATGGTTTCCATTGTGCCGTGACGGGACTTCCTTCCGGCGCAAGGCTGGAGCGGGGGATCGGCGGCGTGGGTGTGCGGTGAGGGGGTTAGTCCCGTGGTGGAGGAGTTCCGTTAGCTGCTCGGACTTGCGGCGGGCCGGGCTTCAACGTTGGTGACGGCGGCGCGATTTTGGCGGCATCTTTGTCGGCTCCTCTCCCAGGTGGTGGTGGTGGTGTGATGTGGTGTGTGTTTTGTTTTGTTTTCTTAGTCCCTTCTGAGTGGTGTGTGTTTTGTTTTGTTTCTCTTCGTCCCTTCGGTGGTGGCTCGAGTCGGCGTCCCAATCCGATCGGCGGCGGTGTTTGGAGCCTCGTGTTGATGACCCAATCCAACCGAGAGGTCTTTCCTTTGTGTATCTTTGCTCCCTTCCGCGTCGTGTTAGTTGAGTTGTGGATCCCGTGGTAGGTGGAGTGAAACACTCCCCCAAGGTTGAGTCGAGTGGGCGCCAATTGTGGCGCGAGTTGAGTTGTTTGGTACCTAAGTGTGCTTGGGGAGTAGGGTACCCTCCTCATTTGTTTCCAGTCAAAAAACTGGGCTGGCACTTACCTTTTCTTTTTTTTTTCGTCTAATAGAAATCGCGGCAAAGCTTTTGCCGCCCCTTCTAAAAAAATAAGCGATTCTAGGGGTCAAAATAGCTTTGCATTAAATAGTTGTATAAATTTGGTAGGCATTAAATTTTACTTGCTATTTATCAACCAAACACCATTAATAACGTTGATATCTGATTAGAAAATAAGTGATGGTGCATACGTCTTTTATGTTCTTTGTCTAAAAGGCTCTAGAACACTACTCCTATATTAATGCGGCTGTAATTTTGGTACCTCTCTTCAAGGATTTAGAAAAACCTTGAGATCTTGTTAAAAAACTGGCTTCTGTCTGAACATTTGCAGACCAGGGACTGGAAGTTCGCTATTGATTGGGCTTTGATATACACTAACACTCCATTGACCAAGCTGGTAATGGAAGCAATACTTTACTACATCAAAATGTCACTAACCTTTTGGATCTTATAACTTTCTTGTCACTTTATCTCACCTTTAATAGCCGTTAATTAATATAGGATTAAGTAAAATGAAATATATTGAAAACAATGATCCCTTGATTGGGACATATTATATTTTTATCAGTAAGTCGCGTCAACATATATAATATATATACTACACGACCAAGGTACAAATGTGTTTTAGCGAAAATGGCTGCATGTCTATTTCAGCGGCTAGCTAGCCAGCGCCTATATAATATATATTTCTACACAGTGTGTAATAATTGTCTGCATATATAATTTTTTGCTTCAATTCTTTTGTTGTTTCTCATCGGTGGTTCTTGTTGCCATAGTAAAAGTAAAATAAGACGTTGACGACTTTGGCAGGGGCAGATTTAGGATAAGCTCCTCGGGGATTAGGGCTAAAGTTAAGAAAATAATGATGATTTAGAGGCTAATAAGTAAACAGTATTTTACCTGTGATTTAAGACTGCCAGTGGGGGCAGTAGCCCGGGCAGGCAACCCCTGAACTGATTGGTGTAGAATCACCGTCTAGTTTGTCATTTCTGATGTTTTCTCTCATTCTCCACGGAGAGCGTACGGCCTGCGAATTCTAGTCATATGTTAGTAGATAACAACTAAGCATATCTATTTATATATATGCTGATGACACAGGTTCAAGTTCAATATATGGATTATTTTTTGAGTCAATGACTAATGTTTTTTTTTTTCTATAGACTAGTAGTAGCACATTTTTTTGACCGAACTAGTAATAGCACATAACAGCCGTTGTTTTAGAATTTGTATGTATTTGTACGTACGATATGACCACGCTGTAATTTTGATTGGTGGTACGAAAATGACATCAATATATAGATCATACTTTAACTATGACTGGTTTTGGAAACAGGATAGTCCATATATATAGATCATATTTTGACTAAGTAACACATTTTTTCCAAGAAAAACATTAGGGAATTGAAAACTATATATAAACTCAAGCTAGTTAAGCATGCGTGCAGCAGCTTCCTCTCGGAGTAACGATCGGGCGCCAGTCAATTTTTTTGCGGCTGCTTGGTGACTCCAGTTGCAAACGACGACGTGTCAACGTGTGTCGGTCTGCATCGCGACGCTTCAGAATTCAGAGAAGGCGCATGTACTCCTGCAGACAACAAAGCCGCCCACGCACAACGCATTGTTCAGGTCGTAGCGCCGCCGCCTACCGCCGTGTGTGTAAATAATACGAGCTAGGCCGGGGCATGTAATTTGTCACGCATCACATACGACCATATATGGATTGTACTGCTTATGGGCGTATGGTTGACGCTATGAAACATGTGCGTGTACCAAGTGTTGAAAGTTAGGTAAAAGTTTCCCCCCCGCACCGTCCCCTGGCGACTTCGGGGCACACCTGCGCCGCCAGTCAAGCTCCCCTCCTCGCCGCCGCCGGCGCCAGCGAGGATGGCTCAACAAGGCACCCCCTCGCACCCTCCCTCCTCTCCATGAAACCCGTGCTCCTCCCCTCCCCCCCCCCCCCACCTTTCTCGGCGCCGCCCGGCCCGGCGGGGCGGCCGATCCGGTCCCTCCTTGCGGATCGGCCCCAGCGGTCGAGCCGCTCCCTCCACCGACATCAAGGCCGGCGGCGGCGGCGGTATCTGGTTTCACCGCCCGTCGTGCGGGCGGCGGGAAGGCCGACGGCAGCGATCTCTCTTCACCGCCGTCGGGTAGGCGGCAGTGGCCCCAACTTGACATATCGCCCCCCTTTATCGATGTGGCGGCGTCGGCGCCCATCCTCCCTACCGGCGAGTGGGTGGAAGGGCGGGGCCGGCCCGAGCCACCCTAGATGGTGGGGGCTGCTGTGCGGCGGCAGTTCTGTTTAGCTCCGGCTCGGGGCGGTGATGCACGCCGGGCGTCCGGGCACCTGTTGATGGAGGACTTCAGGCTACGGTGGCGCTGCGATGGCGATGGGGTGAAAACCCTCCTTCCCAAGCTTGCCTTGGGCCGACGACGGTGGCGCCCCGCGTCAATACCTTCTTAAAGGCGTCGTCCTTTCGTGCTATCGGCGGCGGTATCGGGGCTCGAAACGAAAGTTTTGGTGGGTGCTCAAAGCGCGGTGGCGCCAGGGCGTCATTTCCTTCCCCGAAGGCTCCGTTGAACCCATCGAGCTCTTACACCGCCACACCGCAGTTCCGCCCGAATCCCCATCGTGACCTCGGCGCTCCTGCCCTACCTTCCGCTTCTGGGACGTGCAGGTCGCTTTGCTCTAGGGTTGATGCCTTAAATTAGCCACCCGTTATTATGCAGCGCGAGGGCCACCGACGTCGTGTTTCGGCGACCAAGTTCTCCATTGGTTACCTCTTGGTTGCATCCCCTTCCCTTATGATGTTGCGGCTTCGCCAGCGAGATGGCGTGGTTTTCTTCGGGCGCTTTCTTTGTCATCTTGGCCCACTTGGATGTCGGCGCCATTGTGTCGCCGTCGTCGTTGCTTGTCCGCGGGCCACCGATTTCATGCTTTCGACTTGGAGTCGTCTCGGGGGGTTGACACCACTTGTTATCGTTGTTGTCGTTCTTGCTGGCCATGGGCCCGCAAACCCGGCGGCCTTCGGATCCACCTTGGCAAGCGTGGGCGCCTTTGCGTGTGGACGCCCCTTGATGTTTTGTCGGCGTGGGTGCGGCGACCGAGCTGCCACTCTTCTATTCACATGGCGTCCCCGAGTTTAGGCCTAGCGATGTTGCATATCACCTCTAGTAGTTGTGTTGTATGGTTTGGTGGGGTGGTCTCCTCCTTCTTGCTTTTCGGCAATTGTTCGCATGTGTTTGTTTTGTGGCCACTTTCTCCGTGGTCGGTGTTATGTTGTGTGTCTTGTGGTGTAGTGTTGTTTTGCCGGTCTTGGCTTTTCTCTTAATGAAAATGACATGTGTCGTGTTCGAGAAAAAAGTGTTGAAAGTTAGCACTACCTACTTAATTGATTTTTAGCAACGCCTCCAGTTTTGAGTTGAGACGTAAAGACTAAAACCGCCCTAAATATACTTTCTGAAAACGTGTTATCTTTTAAAATCTATTTTTAGAGATGGCTTGTATTTTCAGCCATGTCTAAAAATATCTAGATCTTAAGAGATGGCTAGATCTAGAGTTGCCTCTATAAATCGTTTTGTAGCACAGTAAATCATAATTTTTTAGAGATAAATATATACACCGGTGGCCCTAAACTTGTGGCTTTATGTCACTTAGGTCCACAAACTCGCAAAATCGAATTATGACCCTCTGAACTTGTTAAGTTGTGCCACTTAGGATCACGAACTCTCCAAATCGAGTACAATGTGTCACTTAAGTCCAAGAACTTGTTAAGCAGTGTCACTTAGGTCCATGAACTTGGTAATTTATGCCACTTAATTAAGGACAACCGGTGTATTTAACTCTTAATTAATAAACATTCGTGTCATGCATACTTATACAATCCATTCAATGACTATAACACATGTTGAAAGAATCAAAGTGAAATGCAATGATCCCTAAACATTTGTTTTCCAAAAAAAAAAATCAAATACCATCATTATCTGTATCCTAAATAAAAAAGTACCCTTTAAAATCATCTAGAACTTGTATCCATGATTAATTAGTAATATAAATAATATCAATGGTAAAATCATATTGAATTAAATGCATCGATTGCCTTGAACTTGTCAAGAGGTGTCACTTAGGTCCATAAACTTCGGAAATTGCATTTTTAGGTCCGTAAACATGCTAAGTGGTGCACCATAGTGCTTGGTATGGTCCAAAAATAGACCTGTGGTGCACCAATTTACAAGTTCGGGGATGTGTGGTGCACTACTTGCAAGTTTAATGTCACACCTGAAAAAGGATGGGCCCTAGAGGGGGCGGCCCATGGGGCCCACGACAGCCATGGGGGTGCCCCCTAGCCGGGCGGCGTCTTGGCGCCGCCGCCGTCGCTCCGCGATTTCTTTGGTAATTAAAATAAGAGTTTGATTAGGATAAGGTTAGATTTTTTATGTGAAGGGGATATTTCACTCTATAAGGAAATCTCCTATTAGAAAAAGAATAAGGACTTGCTTGTAAAAGGTATTCCAATCTATATGGAAACCTTTAGAGATTGCTTGAGTTACAAGTCCCATAGGAGGGCTATATAAACAAGGAGGATGTAATCTCTTAGGGAGAAACAATAAAGAAATATTTTCCCCTGCCTCTACCCTAGCCATGCGCCTCGCCTCCCGCGCCCGCCCCTAATACCTATGCGCCCGCCCTCTGCGCCAATCAACCGCACCTCCCCCCGCCAACGCGTCCGTCGGCGTCGCCCCCCCTCCCCTAAGGCGGTTGTGATATTTAAGGACCCAAAATGCGTTTTTAAAGTTTGTGGACCTAAATGACACCCCTTAGCAAGTTTAGGGGCCATTGATTCATTTAACTCTTAATTTTATATATACTTTAATTAATATAGATTGGTGATATATTTTAAATTATATAAAAAACTAATTAGTTATAGATATAATTTGTAACATGAGTAATTAGTAGCCCAATTTAAAATCATATTAATTAGTAACATAGATATAATTAGTAACCTAATTTAAAATCATATTAATTTTTATATACTTTAATTATTTATGAACTGGTGATATATTTTAAGTGGCACAACTTAACATGTTTGTGGACATAAGTGCACAACTTAACAAGTTTGTAGACTTAAATGACACATTGTACTCGATTTTGAGAGTGCGTGAACCTAAGTGCACAAATTAACAACTTCAGGGAGTTCATATTTTAATTTTGAGAGTTAATGGATCTAAGTGGAGCAACACCACAAGTTTAAGTGATGCTGGTGTATTTAACTCTTTTTCAAACAAAGATGAAGACAAAGTATGCATCCTATGTAGCTGAAAGTAACCAATGTCTTTGTTATTGCTGAATTTTTCATTTGAAATCATTTAAATCTCACAAATTATGTTTGAAGCTTTCATGTTTTTAAAATCCATTTTTTGAAAATGGCTTTTGATGGAGAAATGATCAAAGCCAAAGTTATAGATATCAAAGTGATTTACAACTATGCAGTTGATATTTTTCATTTGAAATAACATATGGTCTGTTTGTGTGAAGTCCTCGCAATTTGAGCTTCAAATTTTCAAATAACCACGGATGGAGAAACTGAAGTTGTAGATCTTAAAGAGCTATATAATTTGTATTAAAAACCTTTTCATTTCAAATCGTTTACATCTAAGGAAAACTTTTGTTGAATTTTTCACATTTCAATATCTTTTTATATGACATCTCATGGAGAAACGACCAAAAACAAGTTGTACTACAAGTTTACGGTTGAATTTTACTTAAATTCATTTAAGATCCCAAATAACCATTTCATTCGGTAGAGTGAATACAGAAAACAAATGTATAAACCTTTTAGTTACAAGTGTTGTTAAAGTGTTTTTGGGGGTGAAGTGGCTGGAGAAGGTACCCTTGAGGCATGAGGTCATAGCCTAGGCGGAATGGTTAGAGAAAGTAACCTTGAGGCATGAGATTGTAGCTTGAATCTCACTTTGGCCACTCAACTCGCGTCTTGCCTAGTGTGGGCTTCCTTATATTAGTTTTTTTTTATTTTTTTTTGTCCGATTTGTGATCTCTAGAAATCGACAACGGGGTCAAGCGGTTTGTGTTAGAAATTGTTTTGTAGAGAGACTAACAACTCTACAAGCTCTTCCGTAATTAGTAGTGTAGCTCAACTGGTTTTTTGTGTTGGAAATTGTCCATCTAAGTTCAAGTTCATGACTTGATGCGGGTGGTTGCATTTACAATAGTATTTAACGATGCTATTCTTTTGGTGTAGGCAACAGATGCTCATGGTGAGTTTATCAATCTCAAGATCCGTCAAAGGATTTAACCACACTATTCTTTTTTTTTCGGTCTTTCTTCACCAACATGCCTAATAAGCTTGTTTTCATTAAGAAGAAAGCTATTCTTTCGATGTAGGCAACGGACGCTTGTTAACTTTCTTAGTCTTGAGATCCACAAGTTCTTTCCTTAGAATATGCTCATAGGAGTAGGGTGAATGTGTGTGTGCCTCACGGTGGTTTTGTCAATTTCGAGATATGACAACTAGTCTTTTGGATGTGCATGTAGAGGTAACTTAATCTTTTGGATATGCTGGTTATAGGTTAGAGTGTGTTTCTTCAATTTTGAGATATGCCAATTAAGTCTTCCTATTCTCATACGGATAGGGGAGAATGACTGTGGGGATCTTTCATATATGTTCCTATAGGGACCAAATCATTCTTTTGGATAGGCCCATATGATGAATAGAGTGTGTGTTCACTAGTTTCGAGTATATAGATGCATGTGCGTGCAGGGTGAGTTTGCGTGCATCTGTATTGTGATTTGCTAGCTAGCGACAAGCGCTTGTGGTGACTTACCAGTCTTAAGATTCGCTGACTCAATCTTTTACAAATGCTTATATGTGTGGATCGTATGCGTGTGCGTTCGTAGGGGTGATTATGTGGGTTCATTGTGATGACTTTGTTAATTTTGGTCACACTTGACATGCTTTAACTCTCTAAGATTCTCGGAATGACTTGAATATGGAGCGACGCGAGTATATGTTTTGCACAATAAAAAAAATCCACTTTAGTGGCACTAGCCCTTGTTTCTGACCTTTTTCAGACAATAGCAAAATATTTTTAACAATCTGGTCCTTGAAGTTGCAGTGAATCGCTGGGACATGCACGCACAGGCTGCGCGACGACGTTACCGACAGATACGCACAGAGATTATATGCATAGTACATGTGTACATCGACCAGAACACATGTGCATCACGACGCATTCATATGCTACATGGATAGAGGCTACCGCCACGCTAGCTACGCCGTGCGTATCTACGATGCCTTTTAGTTACGCACTAGAAATGGTCATTACGTTAGCAGGACCTGTGATATTTTTTATTTGTAAGATTATTTGTTGTGAAATGGTTTAGTTAACTATGTAGGCTTTGTTCCATATGTGTAGTTAAAATAATTGTATAGGATTAATGTGGTTCGATAATATATTTTTTATTTCTATGTGTCATGGTTTGTAGCAATTGTTGTACTTGTTGTATATTTTGGAGAGTTTGTCATTGTGAAGGCATTATTTTATTTATATGTTGTTTTGGGGTTTGAAATGGTAATATTTTTTTATTTTATTTTTTCATTGAGAGTTAGGGTGATTGGATGAGTATGGTGGTTAGTTATGCGTCGGTGTAATTGTCGCTATGTTATATTTTATATTTATTATTGGAATGGAGCTATCACATTTTTTTTTTGGGAAAGAGGCTAAAAGTATTTATTAAGTAGCTGAACGTTTAATATGATGATATTTTATCATGATGAGTTTGAATAACTGGATTTCCTATTCTATGTTTTTTTAATTTGATTTTCATATGTACACATAAAAACATAGGAGTAACTGGCAGTAAAAACTTCCAATTAAAACATGTTCTATTTTGGATCCATTGCATAGATTTTTGTATGGGGATTTCAAAACAATTTGGTTTTATATTTTACGATTTTTCTTCAATTTACTAAGCAATTTTAAAGTTTTGTCAAATGAATTCCTTTTTAAAAAAAAAATAGATAAGAGGAAACATAGTTGGGCCGAATTTGGCCCATTAAGGCCCAAGCAGGCCGAGTGGGGAGGGTGGTCGGCCTGGACTATTTCACGATTTTGGAAAACTTCGAGGGCTTGCCCGCAAAATTTTATGTGAGAGGCCGTGGACTGCGGGTTGATTTCATATAACTTCGAGGGCTTTTTGAAAAATGACCGGGGCTCGCCCGATCTGGGCCGTCCGTCCGGCCCGATCCGGCGGCGGAGAAGCCAGCGACGTGGCCACGTTCTCTGGCCTTCTTTTGTTGCATGAATCGTATAAGAGAGATTACGTTGCAGTCTGGTGGATATTGCATGCATCATCACATCGTTGACGTTTCGAAAGTTCACTGCCATGCCATGCCAATGCTGCTGCTGCTACTAGCTTGTCAAATGCTCATCATACGTGGAGTATGCATTGCAGAGCCTTGAAACATACCTCTCATCACACGCACCAAGGCAGGCGTAGCGTGCGTGCATGCCTGGCACCTGATCGAGTAGCTAGTGTCCCTAAGAGCAAGTATAATAAGTACAATCAGCCGGCGAAACGATCCTCCACGTCACGTAAAATCCAGCTGGAGGAGCGATATACGGAGAGAGAGCGCCGAACGGGCGTCTCGCCAGACGCCGACTGAGAGCGGGCGAAATGCTCTGTACTGGCAGCACTCCTTCCCTCCTCCACTGCGATCCTTCCACGTAGTAGATAGAGTAGCGCAGGGCATTAAAGGATTGAGGGCCCCGCCACCACCACCTGTGCAACTCGCGTGAGCTGGACCCTGAGACGCCCACCAGCCGGCGAAACTATAAGCCCTGCTCTAAAGGCTCCACGATACATGGACAGATTTGTGCATGCATTTCTGCAGGACTGCGATTGCCACCGGACTCTAGGTAGCCAACTGTGCCACACATCTGTTTGCGTGCGTGCACCAGTGCTGTATACTAACAGGCTATAGGAGTAAGTTTGGTTGTACCTAACATACGTGCCTTACCTGCCTCCAGTGATGAGCGTTTATTTACCCACTGTCTCACTCGGTGCACTTCCATGTCATAATACTATATAGGGCACTGTGATCTCCTGTATGTAGTCATGCCATCAATTTACTTTGAGATCGATCGACCATCAGTATTGCACGGTCGACCACCCATTGCACAGCTCCTGTGTTATTACTTTACATGGACCATGACACTCATGGAGAACAAACAAACAAAAAGTGACACGTGTAGTGCATGCCATTGAAAATTAAACCTCAAATAATTGGTTCCACGATTTTAGCAACCTGTCCTGCTACTAGCCTACCATTCTCCAATGCGCTCTCGGTGCACTTCCATTTTCGTACGACTGTTTCTCGTGTGCTGTGTTTTGTGTCATATAGTTCTACCCTCGATTTGTTTGGCTTTGGTTAAAATGAGTTGCTGCACATTCGGTGGCCGCAAATAAATGTTATGGCATCATGGGAAAGCTTGATTTTAGTAGGGCCAAATAGGGAATTTATTTTATTTTATGATAAAGATAACTCTCGCCAAATTTCTATGTTTTATTTAGTACAATGGCAGCTGTAGGATAAGCGTGGCCTGAAAAATCTTTTAAAAAAAAGTTTGGCTTCTAAACTTATTTTGTCTATATAAAAAAACTTATATATAAGTTTGTACCAAACAAGCCAATAAGAGCACTAGTTGATGTACTAAATAATAATAATTTCATTGACCATGAACATTATATATTTAGTCGTTTACATCAGTGTGCTAAAAATCATCCTTTAGTATGTATTATGATATTTATTCATTTACATATTAGTAAATAAATACAAATTGTATAATTTCACCGACAATTTCCGCAGCAACGTGCCGTACAAAACCACGAACAGAAGGGGTACATTTGCGCTTTGAGGCACGGCACATGTGTTCCGGCAGAAGTTGGCTCCTCAATTCGGCAAGGTACACTGTCCCAGATACGTGATCTTCCAAGAGATTGGCAGGATCTTGCGATGTGAACCAACATGACCGGGCATCATGCATGACATAGAGACACGTACAATAGTTGGCTAATGTGGACCACACATAGAAACACGTATGATTGACTGACTTCTTCTAGACTAAGGACTAGTTTGATTCTCTTGGGGCTAAAAATTAGGCACTAATTTTTAATTTCATTCAGTCCCTAAGTTATCAAAGAAGAGGACTAATGACTAATTTTTAATCTTATTTAGTCTCAGGGCCCTAAGGTCATCCCATCCCATCCTAAAAAGAACTTGTATATAAATACTCCTCAATTTCAAACTAAAAGTCGTTATAATCCAACTCTCTCCTCTATTAAAATAATTGCCTAGCAGCATTTTTTTTAAAATAGCAATTTTTCCTAACTTTATTTTTTTAGTTTGTTAAGTTTATATAGAAAAAGTACATAAACATGTACAACATCAAACTAGTTTCCTTAAATTCGCCATGACATATATTTTGATATATTGTAGATGCTAACATATTTTTTTGATAAATTTTTGATCAAAGTTAAACAAAATGGATTTAAAACAAAGCTTAAACGACTTACCATTTGAAATAGAGAAAAAGGACTACGTGTCTCTTCTTCCTCGAGGTCACGAATCATGAGAGAATTTTGTTCTTAAGCTAGAATGTAATTAAAATTTATAAAGAAAGAAAATAATAAAAAAAAAAACAAAAGGTTCCGTTTTGTCACTGACATGTGGGTCCATCTCTCGCCAGGTATTCTACCCGTTGCGTATTAAGCAAAACTTGTTGGGTTATTTGCGACATGTGTATGCGCTTAGCCATCAGGTGTCGTCATTTGAGAGATTCGCTGAGCTCCGGAGGGCTTGACCAACACCAAAGATCCGCCTGGATTTGCATGCATTCTCTGAGATGACCGCCCAGAGAGATACTCCAGATCAGTAACAGTGAGCTCATTGTATGAGGCTGGGATTAACTACTTCCACAACTGCGACAATGACTTGACTTCTTGTTGGGGTTTTTTTTTTTTTTTTTTTTTGTTGACATGTTTATTTGAAGTTTGAACCAATCAAGTAGTGTCAGAGATTACGTACTAACATCGTTCTCTCTCTCAATGTACTTGTTGAACAGATTGTGCTCATTTTGACGTATCTTTTGTTTCAATTGTTCAATGGAGGAGGGTGAAGCTGAAGATTAACTCGACGATTTCTGCACAAATAGAAAACTGTGAAAGCGAGGATTCAGTCCATGTCCATGAGAAACTCAATGCGATTATGACCAAGATCAGAGTTAGGAATGATCAATCAATCAATCAAGATCAATCTCAAGATCTCATGAGATAGGTGTCCAGGAAATCTCGGATGACACCGATCGATGGAGCACTCAGAATTGAGGAGATGCAGCGCTTAACTTGCTTGTTTGACAGGGGCGTGCTTGACTTCATCACGCTAATGTACGACAGTGTAATCTTGCGGTGATCCTGCATTGACGGACTCAATTCAGGAGGTCATATTCTGGGACGATACGGGAGAATTCTTCCCTCGTCACGTACTGGATATCCTGAGATTTCAGATCAAACCGAATCGTGATCTTGATACCGTCGACTGACTCGAGACATATTTTTGCCTGGCATGGCGATTTCAGCATCACCTTCTTCCTTACTTTGAGCTCGTCGTGATCGTGAGTATTGGCAGAAAACATCTGACTTGGCACCCCAAGACCTCAAATGTCTTGCATTTGCAATTAACAGAGTATCTTGAATTGATCGCGAGGTTGACAATTCTTACCTTTGTATATACTTCTTTGCTGAACCATTCATCACCTGCACGTGAAGTACAAAGATGCATGGATTATACTTGATGTCCTTGCCGTTAGTTGGAGGTTGGGTTAAGGAAATGAAATGGGTGTTTTTTTTTCTTATTTCAACCGATCAACAAATTAGGTGCACTGGAGAAGGGTGGTTTGGTTTCATACCTCCATCAGATTCAGATAGGCCGGTTCGGACCATCTGTTCCATTGATGTCACTCTCTGTTTATAAATAAAAAGTTTTTTTAATGAAAATAAGAGTTCAACTTCTACACATGCCTGTTTCATATGCGATGCAGTATGTTATCAAAAAAAAAAAAAAAATATGCGATGCAGTAAAACGAGTTTTTAATTAAAAGTTTTTTTAATGGAGTATGTCAACTCGTCATTTGCCCAAAATAAGCAAAGGTCAACTCGACATTCGCCTGAAAGCAAGGTCAACTCGTCAGGAGAAAGATTATACAGGCAACACATATACACACTGCAATAAACTACAGCAATGTTTTGTTTGATGGAACTGATAAGTTCACAGCAGCAGCAACCTCGCAACGACAATATACTGACACTAAAGTCAGCAGCTCTGCATTAGCATCATGATTGGCTGAACAGTTTCTTCTTCAACTTCAGAAGAATAGAATAGAGGACATGCGAAAGAAACGGTCAAATATACAAACCACGAAATCTGGAGAGGTGAACTGCATTTTATTACTCTAGCCTCAAAATGTCAGCGCATCCTCCAAAAGTCAAGCACACTTGATAATGATTTATAACATGTTCATTTTGTTGTTTCAACTGCTTTTTAATACGATCCATAGAATTTGGACGATGAACAATTAATAATCTTCGATTGAAATTCTACTATTGTAAATTAAAGTCAACTAGTACTAGAAAATGTGCCAAATATTTATGTTCTATTCACGATGTGTATCCTATAAAATTGCCCAGGACTAAGCATAGAGTACTGATAATAAAAAAAGAAGAGAACATTTGTTAATCAATATAGATGCAAAGCCTATTTATTAATAAAAATTGGCTTTGGTCTGACCTCACATACTTAAATGATTGGAAGTCCACAACTCCAGGTGCAGTGATATAATTTGCCATGCTGGTAGTATGTTACTGTCAACATATTTTCTGTAGAATTGTGCCTGGTAATCCTTTGCCCTCATTTCTAATATTACGACCGTATTGGACAATGTATCCATTGCCTTATCCTGCATCAATTCACAAAATTTATCCCAATAAATATGGTACCGTTATGTGCTTTGGTCTGCACTCTGCAGTGACCAGCAAATAGACAACAGCAGCCATGGAGAACAGGACGTGGTTGCCTGGAACTAAAGGAATAGCCTGTGACTCATCAACTATTGTCCCTAGTGAACCAATGCAGAGCGAGATGTGAATTGTGATCCATCTTAGGGCCAATTTGGTGAGGCTCTAAGGCTCAGGCTCATGGGCCTGTTTGGTTGAGGAGAGCCCTGTATCTCTACCAGACAGACTGCACAGGAACAGGCTAAAATGTATGCAACCACTTGTTTGATTCAGAATCTAGAAGACTAGAGCTAAGCAGAGCACTTGTTTAGTTTGTTGCACTAGTAATAATATTTTTTGAGGGAAAAAAACTAAACTAATATTTATTTGCTTGGATTGATTGTATAGTACTTATTTTCACCGTATTAAGTCTTAATTTTACTTTAAAATGTATTAATATGCCTTAATAATGCTAACTATATGCTAACACATCATTAACTCACTAATACCCTGTATCCTGCGAGTCTGGCTCTGAAGAACTCTTTCTCGTTCATGGAGCGCCAGGCTTGTTGATAAAGCTGAAGCGTGGCCAAACGAGGCTCACAAGCATGTACTAAGAAGCAAGAACCAAGCATCAGTAGGTAAACACGAAACGACAGGTGGGCAAACAAAACAAGTGGTCTAGAAGCAAAGCATTATACTGGATCTGAAAAGAAAAAAAAACAGATAACCAAACCAGGCTCCAAACTGAGGAAATAAGAGAAGCATTAACACCACTGACCACTGCAAACAGATTTGACTCGAAGACAGAAAAACAATTTTAGGAGCTACTAATAACTTTGTTCCAAATTATAAGACGTTTGACTTTTTTGACTTCAAATTTAAGCACTCGTCTTATTCAAAAATTTGTGCAAAATGTCACATCTTTTGTTATGGCTTGCTTTATTAATAAAAGTTTTTTTAAGAATGACTTACATTTAACAATGTTTGCACAAATTTTTTGATTGAGTGATCAAACTTGGGGTCAAAAAAGTCAAACGTCTTATAATTTGGAATGGAGGGAGTATCTTACTGTATTCAGCCTCTGAAAAGATTGACTAGGAGTGTTCTTTTTCGCATTCTGGGTCCATTAGTGTTTGCCACTTTATCAGGGTCAGTGATAACTACTTTGCATAAATACTCTAGTGACAAGAGAACTTCAGCATGAAAAACAAACTAAAATGACAATATCACAGTATTGATCTCAACAAAATCCATATGGTTTATAAGGACAAAAATACACAAGACCAACTGAGGAGGAACTAGGTGGCTTCATATTGAGATGAAATACACCCAAGTTTGTCTTGATAAAGAGGGGTTACATCTGCACCTAATCCTCTAGAGTACTGCTCGTGCACTCCATGCAGTTAAAAGTTTCAAAGAACCATAAGGACAATTTAAAAAAAAAAACATAAGTTCTATCATAATGGTGAGAATGCCAGCAGGACTTCCATGCAAAAACATGAATCTCATACCTAACAGTCAAAAGACCTTTTCTTTTTCTTCTTCTTCTTCTTCTTTTTTTTTTTTTTTTTTTTTTTTGGGGAGGGATTACCAAAACCAGTAAGGTTCAAGTTAGGGTTAATTTTCCAAAACCAGTAAGAACTTGTTTGTAAATAGGAGTTAATTTTTGCACTGTTGCTGGTTTATGTTAACAGTAATTTTCCAAAGCTTGGATGATTGATGAATCAAATGTGGTTGGTGCAACATAACATGCCAGTGAATTGATGGTGTGATCTACATGTCAAAATTTTGATCGCGGGCATATCAATTTTCCAAAGCATGGATGATGATGAATCAGAAAAGGTAGGTGCATATAGCATCCCAACAGGAAACAATTCAGTGACATTGATGGTGTGATATTTTCCTTGACATATGTATCTCTACATTTGTCGATGACAAGGAACAAAAGCTGGAAAGAGAATAAACTTAGAAGTTGTTACAGAAGTACATGTTCACATTCTGGGGTACTGGGACCAATAGTATAAGACTTGACCCAGTGGTCCTGTTCCATGCTTCCTCAAACGGCATGAATTGGACTGCTGTTTCTCTTGCTTAGTTCAGGTCTATTCATTGGTGGACTCACATGAAAAGCTGACTGCCTTGTATCCGTTGATCCAATAAGCTGAAGGGAAAGAGCAGTGGGTTCCATGGTGCCAGAGCTGGCCTCACCAATGCTGAGTTTAGACATGCCAACAACATCATCCGCCTTAATCACCTCCTTGCCATTCAAAGGAGTTGGTTTTAGGATTTCATGGGTTGTTCCTGCTTCCTCCACATGGGCAACACTTTGAGGCCAGAGAGTTAGTGGAACAGGGACCAACGCAGGGTAGAATGCTGGTACAGGCGGGACTACAGGCGGGACAGCTATGGTCTTGAATGGTACACTGGAGTTCATCTCCAGATCTGTTAGTGTCAATGAAGGTTCTGCATATTCAGATTCCTCATGCTTCCTTAGCTGAAAAGTTGGCAATTGCTTAGCAAACTCTGCTTCCTTCTGATGCCCAAGATGTAAGGTCGGCAATTGATTTGAACTTATAGCTTCATCTTGAGTGTTTTGGATAGTAATTTGTTCCGCAGCAGCTAGGGACTCGTCTACTGGCTGCAGATTGAAGAGGGAAGCACAAAGATTAGAATGAAAGCGCATGGTGAATATAGACCATCTCCAACATTAGAGTATTACAAGAAAGAGAAAGCATACCATTTCTGCAACCATGTCAAACAAGCTTGACCGCCTCTTCCGTCTTGATGAGTTTGTCTGTCTAATGAAGTACTTTTGAGCATGGCTTGCCACTTGAGTTGGGGTCCGAGAAACAACAAAGTTTCGAGATATCCCGCGCCAGTCTCCCTTACCAAGCTTCTGAAGACCCATCAGAAACATTCTATGCTCTTCTTCAGTCCAAGGTGTACCTGAAGCATAAAAGTAGTCCCTTTGAAGTGGTGACGAAAACACCAAATAACTATGAGGGGGGAAAATACAGAATAACACATTTCACCAAAATATCATCTCAGAGAAGACAGTGTTCCCTTGGAATTTGGCATGAATCTAAAGTTTATTCGTGCAAGATTCCACCCTTAGGTATAAGACCACCCCAGAACCATGCCACCACAAGAATAGTCCCATATAGGTCAAAGAAAAGTAAACATATAATCACATTCGGGCATGCTTGCTTTGAAGACTGGAGAAGGTGCCTGGCTCCAGGCATCCATCCTAGGCATTTCACCAGCTAATTTATTTCACAAGCTGTCTAGATTCAAATTCAGGTCAGGAGAAACATGACAAGAAGAGAATATATGCTGACCCAGTGATCCCCATGAAATATGATCAGCGGAAGAGGCTCAAAACTCTTCAGGACAAAGGGATTTAAACTTAAAAACATTTAAAGTTACATTTGTAAGCAAGGCAAGGCAGGTCCTTAGTCAAGGATGGTAGGAATTATAAGATCTTCATATGCTCCTTTGTTACATGAGATGAAAAAGAACACAAGACTCGGAAGCGGTGGTCTGATTGTCTACTGACCAGATAAGATGTGGAGCAGAACTCCAATCGATGCATATTATTGTTTCCATACAGAATCAATTGTTTCCTCTGTGTCAGCATCCCCTATGTTTGAAAACCATAGTACAAACGATAATGTGCTAAATATTATCTTGGTCTAGGTACCTTCTGGCAACTTGGTGAACAAACATTTTTATATTAGCATAAAGTGTACAAGATACCACTTGAACAGAATGCACATGGTTTAAGACCTTGGAAATTTAAAAGCTACGGAAGTAGAATAGTCCAGCAAGCATGATACAAGATTCAGCTAGGAAGGTCATAACTGTTAGTAAATTAGCATGGAATCATATCATACTCCCTCCGCCCCAAATTAAATGTCGTTTTGGCTTTCCGTGCCACAAGTTTGAATCGATCCGTAGAAAATAATGCAACATTTGTATATCCAAATAAATTTATTAAAAAACTAGATTCAAAGATCTTTCCAATGACACTAATTATGTAAGACAAATATTAATGCTTTTTAATATATATTTAGTCGATGTTATTTTTTGGGAAACGAAAACGACAGCTATTTTGGGACGGAGGGAGTAAAAGGCAATTCTTGTTAAGGTTTTGCTCTATCTCTCGAATTATCTCAAACCCATAGCAGGATAATTTATTCACCTCATAACCATTAGCGCAGCTGATTCAACACCAATACAACCAAATGTAAGAAAAAGGAAGTGATCCTATGTACTCTACCTTAACCTATAAGCAAACCATGAAGTTGTTTGGCTCCTACAGTCCCTTTAAAGCCAAGTGCCAATAATGTACTGTACTCCTGGACAATCACTGATAAAATAACATATCCCTACCAATACAGATACATTAAAGAAACATATGGTGCACGCTTAGGAGTTAGGACTGGTCAAAACAACTGGAAGTTTTATATGCCTAGATTCTTTTAGGATCAGATGATTAATAAATTAAAGGTGAAAGAGACATGAAGGGGACACTTTTGTGGGACTCTGTAGTCGTGGCCAGCCACTGACTCTCGTGGGATGTGATCTATGAAGGTATTGTGATGCACATGTCAATGTAACTTAGTCAGGTGGGAAAAGATATTTAGCTGATTTGATTTGTGTCGGCCATTCTGGACGGTTCCAGCAAACTCCATCGGTCCATCCCCAACAATAATAGCGCCAAATATTTGAGTGTGTAGCAGATAAAGTGGTAAAAGGGAACATGGTTTTTATAGCATGTGTCCAAAAATACTGATAATCAAGTGTGAACAGTTCTTTTTATTTAATTTAATTTCCTACGGAAATTGATTGCTTCTCAAATGGAGCAGGGGGTCCTACCACTCTTTCAAAACATGTAGTAGCTCTGGTTTTGTCAGTATGTTCAGCGTTGCCATTTTCGTTGCCAGTGATTTTACGGAACAAAGGGGAGAAAACTGAAAAGGTGATCAGAGGCATTAAACATTCCACGCAAATCACCCCCACAGAATTTCAGGCAGTGGAGGTTGTCGATGACAGAAAAAATGGGATCTGTCTTCTCTTGACTCAGAACAAAATGTAGTGATACTAAACAGCAGCTCCCTAGGACCAACCGCCCAGCGTGCTCCATGATGCAGCAGGCACATACACATAGAACGCTACGAGTTTGACATAAGCAAACACATACAAAAAAGTACAATTAGCGGGCAAAGAGACGGCTTTCCCAGTTTCACGGTCGGACATGAGCGCAATTTATCAGCGCATTTGAGAGATGCGAAGACGTTCCCAAAATCTAAGGCATAAATAAGCAAACCAAATGAATCGATCAATGTTTAAAAAAAGCCTCACCTTTCTTGCGTTCGACGCGGCCATTCGTCGAGCATGATGCGTGCCCAGGATCATCGGAAACGTAGCCGGCCCCGCCGTCTCCTCCTCCCCTGCCACCACCACCACCCACTCCTCCCGCCGGCGGCGACGAGCCCCGGACCCGCCCCCGAGCGAGGACGCGATGCAGCTCATGCTGGCGCTCTTCTTCATCGCCGCCGGCGCCGGCGCCGTTGTGAGCCGCACGCCAAATAGCCTCACCCCGCCGCCGCCGTTGCCGTTGCCGGAGCGGGCGGGGCAGGTGCGCGAGTTGTGGCCGTTGTTGCTGCAGTGCGAGCACCGCCGCGTCATCCTCTCCGGCGGTCTGGTACGTGCGACGCGCGCGGACGCGTAGGCTTTGGTACGTGCGACGAGCAGCGAGCGTTCCAAATGCGACGCCGCCGTGTGCTCTGGGTTCTCTCTTCTTTCCGAGGAGACGGTGATATTTTGGGAGTACGATTGTGTATTTAAAAGAACAGGGCGAGGCGAAATGACGATAAAGTACATCGCCTTCCGTTTAAACGGGTGGCGGTAAACTCCGACAAAACGCAACCACTCAACTATATGCTGCTCCTATTTCTCTTCACGATGTTTATTTGTAATCACCGGTTTAAAGAATTAAGACCCGTAAATTTCGGAATGATTCCTAGGGGAATTTTGTATTGAGTAAAATTCTTGCAAAAAGATCTTCGTTGATCGTTATGTACGGAGTGGGAAAAACATCTACTCTATAGGAGATTTTTGTGAAGCATGAAATGGTTATTGCCTTGCATTGTATACTTAATATCAGAAGCATGAAATCATCACATCTCGTACTCAACCGTTCATGACGTGTCCAGCGACCACAAGGATGGATCCTGATTGATTGGCGACCAAAATTTACCATGTCAAAAATTTGGCAAGGCATGATTTTGATCAATGATTGGTTGAGTACCAACTTGTCAACTTCTCACATTTGGCCTATGAAACCATTTGAAATTTTTTTGTGCCCAATTTTTGGCTCGCCAAATCCATGACATAGCAAATTGTGGTTGTCAACCAATCATGCTCAAGATATTTAATAATAATAATTTGATTAATTTTGAGTTGTATGGATCAGCATACTCTCATTTCTCTCGCGTCGCTCATGAAGATGAAGTGTGTACGTGTGTCATATAGGATGAGTATACGTGTACTACGTTTGCGTGGATCATGTTTTGAAAAAAGGTGACCGATTTATTATCATCACAACATGGAATTGTCTGTCCCAAACGGCCAAACTTGTACCAGCCTGTGACCGACCCGGGAGCGCCCCCAACCGGGCCAGATGCAGACGGACAGGGGTGGGCCGGCGGGGGTATTCCGGTCATGGGCACAGAACAGCAGGATCACGAGGGCGGCGCCGGGCACGTGAGCGGACGGCGCTAAAGGCATTTAGCGGTTCCGAGGCGATAAGAGATCCGGGCCCGGTGGGCAGCCAGCCGCGCAGAGCCCAACACGTCGGGTTGACCTGCCCGGGCTCGCACCACCACCGTTGCCGAATATTTCCGCGTGTCCGGCAGCGATTTTCCTTGGACGTTCGACGTTCCTTCCCGCGGGGACCTGGATGGAGACTGGAGAGAGCTCAGCCATGCAATGCACTGATGATGAGTGAGCATTGTTTTGGGGCTTTAACTCCACGCCGTTGCCGTTTTGGGGCTTTTACTCCACGCCGTTGCCTGCGCTTGGCTCTCTCTGCCTTGTTGGACAGATGCATCATTCATCGGTCGAGATCAAACAAGGAGGATGGCCGGGCAAAGAAAAGTAGCCAAGAAATATGCACACAGTTGCGCACACACGCGCGCTGGTTCAACCGTTCAAGTTCACATGCACCACACCGCACACCACCACACGCACTTTTTTTTTTAACGATAGTACGGGCAGCATGTGGTGGTGTGTGTGTGTGCGGCCTGTATGCATGCGTGCTTTCGTGCAACGAACAAAAGTCTGATCGAGACGCATCTCACTAAGCCTGACTTCGTTCGACGACACCGCACACCACCACCACACGTACTCCGTATATCCGATCCGTTAATGTATAATAATTCCAGTGTACCTAACGTATGTATCTCTTTTTTTCTCTCACCCCGGCATACGTACGTCGGAGGAGTACCGATGAGTACATGCAGCTCTCCGCCGTCTGCATTATTTTCCTTGTGGTTTCTTCCAAGCAACCATGCTTTTCTCTCTACGACTCTACCGTTTCAGTTCGTATCGATCTCTATCCTGCTGCATCTGACCATCTGTAGTATATATATCGCCGTCGGCCAGGAATCAGGCCATAATTGGGAGTCCATGATGAGCCAATACACCGCAACGGGTTTTGTAGCAGTGGTCTTGATGTCGGATCTAGATATATATGAAGCGCTGGAGAAGTCGATTTCGGTTGTTAATTTCCAGGAAAAAACCACCACACACTATATTTCTGAACGGACAGTACTAGCAAAATATGTACATTCCTGATGGCTAGATCTAGGTGAGACTTAAAGCACAATGACATATATGTGTGTCTATTTATGTACCAACAGAAATTGTTGAAATTCATCCCTCAACTTTTATATGTTGGTTTCTTTATACACCCCTTCCTTGAAAACGCAAAACATTTACATATCATTATATTAAGAAGAAGAGTTTAAACAAACATATAACACGCTTCTATGGAGCACCCAATTGATACAGCTAGCTAGCTATCTATCTAAAAGGTAACCCTTCGTGGTATCTAAATTAAAGGAGGATTTGGATTGTCAATAAGGCATGCGTGATGAGAGGTTACTTGCAAACGAAGAGTTGTAGATCCAACGGGCTTGCATATTGTGTAGTACTAGGTCACACTCACAGGAACCTAGCAGCTAGCATAGCGGGAAAGCAACATCCTCGTGCACCCCCGTCGTCCACGTCGTTTTCGTGATCTCCTCCTAGCTATCTTTTTTTGGATTATTGGATGCAGTGCAGGGGACGATGGGCCCTCTAATCATCGTGCTTGCACGCGCTAGCTGCTGTGCCTTGTTTGTTTATCTTATCTTCCACTAAATCTGGTACACGTGTTGGATCAAATGTGTACGTACCGCCTGCTTGCGTTTGCGTAATGCAGGCTAAAGGGACCTCGACTGACCATGTAAACTAGCTGATAACGTGATTGAGATATAATTGCACTCTGAGAAGAAATCCCGTAGCGATGACATTTGTCGTCTCTGGTTGCGTCGTTAAACATGTCATGTGTGCAAGTGGAGTATGTGTACATTTTTCTTGTAGAATAGTCACCATTCATTCGTTCATAATCGCTTTGGAAGATCGAAGCACTATGGCTGATCTGATGACTACAAAGCGATGAAGCAAAGTCTACCTCGTCTTTATTTGCTTGTACCTTAATACTACTTTTTTTTTAGATAAAGTACCTTAATACTACTACTACTGCAGAGGAAATAAATAAATAGGACACCTTGTAAAGGTATTCCAATCTATAAGGAAACCTTTAGAGAGATTGCTTGAGATACAAGTCCCAATAGCCGGGCTATATAAGTAAGGGGTCATGTAATCTTTCGGGGTAACAAGCAAATAAAGAAATTTTATCCCAATCTCTGGCTCCTCCTCTCCACGCCGCCCCCCCCCCACGCGCCGCCACCGCCGCCGCCCGGGGCCCGCCCCAGGCGCCCGCGCCGTGCCCCGCGCCCCCTCGGGGCGCGGCAACCGCCGCCGGGTCACCACCTCCGCCTCGTCGTCCTTCCCCTCTTCCTCCCCCCAAATCCTCCAATCAAGGTGTCAATTCCGCCCAATCTAGCTGGAATCGGCAACCGGTATCCCGGAGACCACTACGATCCACCCACCACCATGGACACCGAATCCAAGACGCTGCCTGAAGAACCCGACGAACGAGGTCGCCAGGGATCCACAAAGCAGATTGATCTCGCCGATGATAGGATCACCATCGTCACCGGTGAGGATCCTACGAACTCAAACGCCGCCAACAACCGGGCAATTGAGAGCGAGATGAAGGCGATGTTTCAGGGATGCCGCCAAGGATTTCATCAAGAGGAAGACGGATGGCAAGCAGGACCCGGGATAATCGGTGACAAGAAATGATCTCGAATAATCTGATGAAGTGCTACTTGAAGCCACAGCCAATGTCGGATGGATCGTCCTCAACGGGGGCACCTGTGCGCCCCCACCCCATCTCCCGGGCCGACAGCTTCCTGTGGTCTCGCTCCCTTTGCACAAGCTATCCTTCCCCACCTACGATGGCAAGGAAGATCCCCTCCCATGGATCAACCGCTGCGAGCAATTCTTCGAGGGGCCAAGTTACACCAGCCCGCGAGCAAGTCCGGTATGCCTCCTATCATCTCACGGGGGGGGCACGAATGGTACATGAGGCTGTCCCCGGGAGAAACCGGTGGCAGATTGGGCAAGCTTCGCCCAGACGTTAACGAGCGCTTTGGACCAGCTGAACGGCGCAATCCATTTGGGTGAGCCGGCATCACCGAGGAAGACAGGCACCGTTGATGAGTACACGGGCGGTTCACGGCACACGTGGCACGAGCAAAGCCACCTCGGCGACAAGCGGCGGTGAACATCTACACAAAGGGCTTGGGCGAACCGCTCAAGACGGACGTCGAGATGCGAGGATCCCAAGGACATGGAGGCAGCCATGTCTCGCCCGGAGCATACGAGCGACGCCGCCATCCTCTACAACAACAAGCAAGCTAGCATGGTCCAAGGGCGGGGCCCTGGCCGCCCCTCGCTTTGCTGGCCGCCCCCCAGCGCCCCCTCGTCGCCAGCACCGCCTCGACCATTCAAACGGCCGACACCGGAGGGAGATGACCGAACGACGCAAAGGCGGGTCTGCGCTTCAAGCGTGATGAGCCGTTCTCACGGGGTCACAAGTGCAAGCACCTCTTCGACATCACTATCTTCAACGACTACAACGACGACTCGACGAACGTCATCCTAGCGGACGTCAAAGAGGAGCCAGCTGATCTGAAGGTCCTCACTGGGGACCCCGACTCCCCGGTACGTGGTGCTCATTCTCTCTACCTCGTCGGTATGATCTCAGGAACGGGCGTCAACATCATCGTCGACTCGGGAGCAACGCACAACTACTTCGACCCCCGTGTGGTGACCACGGCAGGCCTCCGGACTCAGCCAGTGCGTGTGCTGATCACCACTGGCACCGGCGCCACGACTACATGCCGTGCCGCCACCTTCGACGTGCCACTACGCCTCGACGCCAGCTCCTTCGACATCGACGCCTACGTCATGCCTCTGGGCGAGGATGTCGACGTCATCCTTGGCATGCCTTGGCTGGCAAGCCTAGGACGTGTGACGTGGAACTTTGCGACCCACGAGCTCCAGTACTACCGTGAGGGTCGCCCGTCCACGTTCACCTCAGCTCCACCACCTCGGGCGTAAGGGCGCCCGGCCCCGCCTGCCCCCCGTCCAGGCATCTTCGCCGGCGTCCGTACACCGGCAACTCGGCTTGGGAAACGCGTTCGAGGCATGTGACCGCCTTTGACCTCTACGACACATCGCAGCCGGCGTCTTCGCCCCAGCTACGCCATGGCTACTTTGGAGGATCAGCATCTACGCCGCATCGCCCTCGACGTCACCACGGGTGACGCTGCTCCAACCTGGACGCTGGAGGACGGCCTCCTCCTCTTCGACGGCCGCTTCTACCTTCCAGCCTCCTTCCCCTTCGCTTTGCCCGACCATCGGAGGCTTTGCTTCGAGGGCGGAGTTCGCGGGGCGAACCTTCTCGCCTTGGGAGCTTATGCGGCGGAGCCAACTTCACCGCACCGACCGCCATCCTTTGGGTGGCATATGGCCACGACGCCACCACGTCGGTCCTGCCAGGGTCGTCTTCCTCGACGGTATGGATCGCCTCTTCCTCACAGTCGACAACGTCCACATCAGCTACGATCCAGAGAGAGCCACGCATCGGCTATCACCTTCCCTCTTAGGCGTCGGCTCCTTCATATGCGGTGCGATGTTGAACTTGGTCGCTACTCCTCCTACTCGCGGGACATCACTATCCGGGCGTCTACTTCCGCTCTTCGTCCCACGCTCCACCCAATGGCGTTTCTTGTTCCTGGAGAGTCCCCTCGCGAAGTGGTTCAGCAGGACCTCAATGTGGGCGTTCCAAGGGACCTCCTGGCGGCAGCCCGTCGTCGAGCGGCTTCACAAACAGGGCGTCTGATTCATCGCTACATCTACCACGGCTACATCGGCAACCTTCACTACCTTCTTGAGTTCGACCCCAAGCGAACCGGGGAGAACATGATCCTCGGGAACCCGGTGCGGGGGGTCGTCTTATGCTTTGCGGTTTGAGCTGATCGTCCCGGGGCGACCAATCCCCATCCAAAGCGTCCACCGAATGGACCTTTATCCAGTAGCGAGGACGCGCCCGGTCGTGGGAGAAGGGGAGATGTCATGATCCAGGAAATAGGGCCCAGCCAGGGGCGGCCGGCCCGGGCTCGAGGGGCGTCGGCGCCGCCCCCCCAGGCTCAAGCCCGCCCCGCCGTCTCCTCCCTTCCGCGGATTCTTCGGCAACTAATCCGGAGAAAAAGGAGGAAATTATCTATCTAGGATTATCTTTAGGTGTTTTGGTGTGCAAGGGGCTATCTCATCTATAAGGGGAGACCCTTATTAGGAAATAAATAAATAGGACACGCTTGTAAAAGGTATTCCAATCTATAAGGAAACCTTTAGAGAGATTGCTTGAGATACAAGTCCCAATAGCCGGGCTATATAAGTAAAGGGTCTGCAGAATCTTTCGGGGGTAACAAGCAAATAAAGAAATTTTATCCCAATCTCTGGCTCCTCCTCTCCACGCGCCGCCCCCCCCCCCGCGCCGCCACCGCCGCCGCCGCCGCGCCAGCCCGGCCGCCCAGCCGTCAGGCCGTATTTTACGCCTCGGGCGCGACAACCCGCCGCCGCCCGGTCACCACCTCGGCCTCGTCGTCCTTCCCTCTTCCTCCCCCCAAATCCTCCAATCAAGGTGTCAATTCCGCCCAATCTAGCTGGAATCGACACCGGTATCCGAGACCACTACGATCCACCCACCACCATGGACACCGAATCCAAGACGCTGGCGAAGAACCTCGAGAACGAGGTCGCCCGGGATCCACGCCGAGATTGATCTGCCGATGATAGGATCACCATCGTTACCGGTGAGGATCCTCTGAGAACTCAAAAAGCGCCGCCAACAACCCGGGCAATTGAGAGCGAGATGAAGGCGATGTTCCGGGATGCCGCCAAGGATTTCATCAAGAGGAAGACGGATGGCAAGCGGGACCAGGATAATCGGTGGCGGCGGTGATCTGAATAATCGATGAAGTGCTACTTGAAGCCACCCGACCAATGTCGACCGGATCGTCCTCAACAGGGGCACCTTTGCCGCCCCCCACCCCATCTCCGGTGGCAGCTTCCCAGGTCTCGCTCCCGCTTTGCACAAGCTATCCTTCCCCACCTCACGATGGCAAGGAAGATCCCCTCCCATGGATCAACCTGCGAGCAATTCTTCGAGGGCCAAGTTACGCCCGACCACGAGCAAGTCCGGTATGCCTCCTATCATCTCACAGGGAGGGGCACGGCAATGGTACATGAGGCTGTCCCGGGAGAAACCGGTGGCATTGGGCAAGCTTCGCCCGATGCGTTAACGGCGCTTTGGACCCGGTGAATCGGCGCAATCCGGCCGGGTGAGTGGCATCAGCGAGGAAGACAGGCACCGTTGATGAGTACACGGGCAGTTCACGGCACACGTGGCACGAGCGCAGGCCACCTCGGCGACAAGCGGCGGTGAACATCTACCAAAGCAGGCTTGGGCGAACCGCTCAAGACGGGGCGTCGAGATCGCGGGGATCCCAAGGACATGGAGGCAGCCATGTCTCGCCAGGCATACGAGCGACGCCTCGCCATCCTCTACAACAACAGCAAGCCAAAGCCAGGTCCAAGGGCGGGGCCCCTGCGCCCCGCCTTTGCCGGCCGCCCCCGCGCCCCCTCGTCGGCGACACCGCCTCGACCATTCAAACGGGCCGACACCGAGAGGAGATGACCGAGCGACGCAAAGGCGGTCTACGCTTCAAGCTGTGATGAGCCGTTCTCACGGGGTCACAAGTGCAAGCACCTCTTCGACATCACTATCTTCAATGACTACAACGACGACTCGGCGAACGTCATCCTAGCGGGCGTCAAAGAGGGCCGGTGATCTGAAGGTCCTCACTTTGGGGACCCGACTCCCCGTGCGTGGTGCTCATTCTCTCTACCTCGTCGGTATGATCTCGAGGAACGGGCGTCAACATCATCGTCGACTCGGGAGCAACGCACAACTTCTTCGACCCCCGTGTGGTGACCACGGCAGCCTCGGACTCGGCCGGTCGTGTCGATCACCACCGGCACCGGCGCCACGACTACATGCCGTCGCGCCACCTTCGGCGTGCCACTACGCCTCGACGCCCGGCTCGCCCGACATCGACGCCTCGTCATGCCTGCAGGCGAGGATGTCGACGTCATCCTTGGCATGCCTTGGCGGCAAGCCTAGGGCGTGTGGCGTGGAACTGCGACCCACGAGCTCCAAGTACTACCGTGAGGGTCGCCCGTCCCACGTTCACCTCAGCTCCACCACCTCGGCCAGGGGCGCCCACGGCCCCGCCTCGCTCCGGTCCGGCATCTTCGCTGGCGTCCATACACCGGCAACTCGGCTTGGGAAGCGTTCGAGGCATGTGACGCCTTGGACCTCGACACATCAGCCGGCGTCTTCGTCCAGGCTACGCCAGGCTACTTTGGAGGATCGGCATCTACGCCGCATCGCCCTCGGCGTCACCACGGGTGACGCCGCTCGGCTTTGGACGCTGGAGGACGGCCTCCTCCTCTTCGGCGGCCGCTTCTACCTTCCAGCCTCCTCTCCCTTCTTTGCCGAATTACCGGAGGCTTTCCTTCGAGGCGGAGTTCGCGGGGCCGAACCGTCTCGCCTTGGGAGCTTATCTGGCGGAGCCAACCAGCTACACCGACCGCCATCCTTTTGGGTGGCATATGGCCACGCACGCCACCACGTCGGTCCCCGCGAGTCGTCTTCCTCGACGGTATGGATCGCCTCTTCCTCCCGATCGACAACGTCCCACATCGGCTACGATCCGAGAGAGCCACGCGCCGGCTATCACCTTCCCTCTTAGGCGTCGGCTCCTTCATATGCGATGCGATGTTGAACTTGGTCGCTACTCCTCCTACTCGGCGGGACATCACTATCGGCGTCTACTTCCGCTCTTCGTCCACGCTCCACCCAATGAGCGTTTCTTGTTCTGGAGAGTCCCCTCGCGAAGTGGTTCAGCCGGGACCTCAATGTGGGCGTTCAAAGGACCTCCCCGCCGGCAGCCCGTCGTCGACAAACTTCCGCAGCCGGGGCGTGCGATTCATCGCTACATCTACCATGGCTACATCGGCAACCTTCACTACCTTCTTGAGTTCGACCCCTGCCGAACCGGGGAGAACATGATCCTCGGGAACCCGGTGCGGGGTCGCCTTATGCCGCAGTTGTTGAGCTGATCGTCCCCGAGGGCGCCCAATCCCCCTCCAGGCGTCACAATGGACCTTTATCCAGTAGCGAGGACGCGCCGGCCGGAGAAGGGGAGATGTCATGATCCGGAAATAGGGCCCGGCCAGGGGGGCCAAAGGCGGGCTCGAGGGGCGCCGGCGCCACCCCCCTCGGCTCGCGCGCCCCGCCCGCCGCCTCTCCTCCCTTCCGCGGATTCTTCGGCAACTAATCCGGAGAAAAAGGAGGAAATTATCTATCTAGGATTATCTTTAGGTGTTTTGGTGTGCAAGGGGCTATCTCATCTATAAGGGAGACCCTTATTAGGAAATAAATAAATAGGACACGCTTGTAAAAGGTATTCCAATCTATAAGGAAACCTTTTTAGAGAGATTGCTTGAGATACAAGTCCCAATAGCCGAGCTATATAAGTAAGGGGTCATGTCTTTCGGGGTAACAAGCAAATAAAGAAATTTTATCCCAATCTCGGCTCCTCCTCTCCACGCCGCCCCTTCCCCACGCCGCCACCGCCCGCCGCCCGCCCGCTCCCAGGGCGCCCGCGCGCCCCCCAGCCGCAGCCCCCGGGCGCGACAGCCGGCCGCCGGTCACCACCTCCGCCTCGTCGTCCTTCCCTCTTCCTCCCCCCAAATCCTCCAATCAAGGTGTCAATTCCGCCCAATCTAGGCCGAATCGACACATGATAGTTTCTAGCACCGTGAGTGCCCTTAGAACCACGCCGTCCAGTCAGAAATACAAGCATGATTTGTTTCGCACAACGACACAACACGGTCTGCACTGCAGCCTTGGACACAACACAATCTGATGATAAAAAAAGGCCACTACATGGTGAGTATATATTTTCTACGGGTAAAAAAAAAAGGAACTTTTCGATCTGATAAATTGGTTCAGCAAGCTGTTTTCCATTAAAAGTAAAGAGTTTTTAAAATTATAGCTTACATGCATTTTTTTTTTGAAAATTAAATTAGCTAGAATCTAGTGTCGGGCTACGTCTTGTGATTTGTCATAATCTTATCTTACTATTACTAATTGGAGGCTCCAATGGAGGCTCCACGTTAATCCCAGGTCGAGATGCTCTAGAAAAATAGATAAATTCTAGAAATTCTCACAAAAATTAGAAACATCCGCCATCAATCCAAGAGCCTCTAACAATGACAACCATTGGATCTATTTTATTTTTTGAAATTACCCACTTTTACCATTACGAAGAATCATAAAATAACCCCTAAATGCACACATAATTTACCCACCAGTGCCATTATGAAAATTACTTATAGAAAAATTAGATCACATTGAGAAATATCCTTGGAAAAACCCTATTGCCGTGAGGCCTACTATCTCTCATGTGCGTGGAATCTACCGCCGCCGCCAGCTGCCGCTGCATGCATCCTGACATCCTGCGATCACATGGTGGAGTTCTAAATCCGTTCTTCCAAACTAGATGCATGTGTGCATCTGTCATGTAGACACGCATCTGGCCAGGCATCTGTCAACAAGCAGAACCATGTAGACAGGCTTGCTTGCTTGGACCATGGATGAGAGTACCAAGCTACATGTACAATCTCGCTTGCTTGCCCTGTCATGTACCGTGATACCTACAAGGTCAGTCGTCAGGCAACAAAGAAGCCTACTTTGGGTGCATCCGGCAACAAACAAGCCTACTTTGGGTGCAGTGGTGCACTGAATTCCTGAAGGCGCTGATGGGTGATGCCGCGTCAGAGCTCAATGTGATTGCAAAGTCCTATCTAGCACCAATTAGTCTCTCAATCTGATTGCGGAAGTGCAATTTAGCACTAATTAGTCTCTCTCAATCTGATTGCGGAAGTGTAATTCAGTACATTAGTCTCTCTATATATATACGTATGTAATTCAAATACCTAAAGTACACAGTTCACTAATCAGAATCAGAAAGCCAGATTCATTATAATATTCATGATCAAACTAGGGATACTAAAAGAAGGTTATTATATATTTCATTCTTCACACATAGGACTACAAATTACAACTTCATTGCTTATTAGTGGCAAGATGTGGTGTTTAAAGAAATCTAAAATCTTAATCGGATGTTGTGTTAATAGATTAATGTTGTCCAATAAAATAATACACTTGAGTCAAGTTCTATTTTTAAAGTTATTATACGTGGCCATCTATTTGGTAGCATGTAATCTTCATTTAGTATATTGGAAATGTCAATCATTATAATATGTGCTATTTTTAATATCACCATTACCATCTTATCTACTTCTTATTATTAATTGGAGGCCGGCTGCAACGAAGGCTCCACATTAACTCTCGCCAGATGCGCTAAGGAAAAAAGATAAATACTAGAAATTCTCATATTAATTAGAAACATCTAGCCATCGATTCTAGACTCGGGCAATTGACAACCATTAGATCTACTTTATGTTTCTAAAAAATTACCCACCTTTGCCATATTACTTTTATATTATTATTATTAGACAATAAAAAGAAGGAAACAAAAAATAAATCCATCTACGTATAGCAATGATTTTTCCTATGATGAATGCCATTATTATTGATTTTTCCTATTACGACGATACAAGCCTGAAGACCTCATTCCAACCGAGGGAAAAATAATTGGCACCGCCGCACCTCATGGCGGCTCCATGTGTCACGCCTCTAGGATACTGACTTGAGGTTACCGGGCTGAGCAAGCGGAGGAATTCAACGCAAAGGCGCACGTATATCATCTATATAGGTGCTGACATGCTGGCTCCTTCGACGTTAAGGCGCTCGATGTCCTAGCGTGTTCTGGCACTAGATCTGTGCTCCACCCACTCCTGTTTCTTTGGACTTTGTCGTGCGGTTTTTCCATTGATTGCTTCCTAGCAACCTGGCCACGATGTCATATCCAACAATGTTTTTGTGCCGTTAGTCCGCTTTCTCGGTATGGCTTGCTTATTGCATAATGAATTTGTATTGTGGAGATCAGGGGCCTTATAATGAATGGTTGAGTGTATTTATTGCAGTCATAGGATCCTAGATATGACTATGAATGAATTTTTGAAGCTAATTACTGTGGTGTGTACATGAATGTAAAATCGTTTGCGGCATTAGTCTCAAGGGTCTCGTCATACATGGCTATACACTCTTGCTATTTATTTTGATCACTTTTCTCTCCTACAATGCACATGATATGATACTTATTGACCTTAGGTACAATTTTCATTTTATTTTAATGTTCTTGATTACTTTGCACAAATAAATTTTGATATATAATCTTTATTGACCATCGGTTATGTTTTTTGTTTACTTAATAACAGTGTTTTTATGAACCGTTGGCATCCTCTCGCCTATTTTTACCCTATCTTGAAGGGATCTCTGGGTGCAACAGGGAAAAAGGTGTCTCATCTTACAAAAGAGCTCCTACTAATCATATCTTTGTTCGCCATGGATGCACAAAAGCTAGATGCATGGTGAATGCTAGGCCTCAACTCTCCGTCAATAGCGTGCGAGAGATGGTTGGTCGGTTGTGGAAGATTGGAATAGACACATACAATTCAAAGACGAGCAGGTTGTGTGCGAGCCAAATGGACACTCACGACACGTTCAACAACTTCTTTATAATCAACACCTCCTTCAACAGCTTGCCCTCCTTGGTTTTGCACCAGTAAGTAATCTATATTCCTTATTAAGCATCGGGTACAACTTTATTTAGTGACTTATAATGATGTTTTCCACCAGGCTGTAAGCCCGTTCTCAACTTAAGAATAATGTCGATGTATTACCTTAAATTACTGCTGACATTGCTAAAAAAAAAACTAGAGGACCATAGTTATCAATAAGGTCTATATGAAAAATTCAAACATCTAGAATTACTCCCTCCATCCCAAATTATAAGTCACTTTGGTTTAGTCAAAGTGACTTACCAAAATGACTTATAATTTGGGATGGAGGGAGTATAAAATATAAATAAGCTAATAGAATAATATTTTATACAACTTATCGATCTCTATCTTTATGAAAGATAATTCTTTGACCTAAGTTTGCATTCAAATTACCCACACATTGGGATTATGAAAGATAATGTAACGTAATATATATGTATATAATTTTTTTTACCAAAGGCATGCACCTCTCGATAGTTTTAAAAATTTAAAAAGGTCTCTCAAATCCACATGTAACTGCTAAATATAATTAAGCTATTACGAACAATAATCCAAAGATCCATAAGTAAAAACTTATGATCCACCATCTTTCAAATCACTGCACATCTAAAAATATATATCCTAATTTTTTCATAAACCATCTAAAACATTTTGGCATTGTCAAGAAGTTGTTGTATATGAGAAATTTGGGAAACAAATTTAAATATAGGTTTATGTCTTCAAGATATATGGAGAATGCTTCTAAAACTATCATAGTTTAAGAAAATGTTACAACTAATTATATATTGGAGATACACAAAAGGTGCTATGTAAAGAAAAAAAAAAGCCTATAGATATGCATAAAAAAAGAAAACTTATATATTAATATGTGATAGATTATCACAACCGAATGTAGACTATATCGCACCTACTATAGCTATTATTTTAGAATATTAGTGAAGAGAAAAGGATATTAAATATAACTAATTATTTTTAGTAAGTGTCTCATGAGATTCTAACCCGTGCGGGAGCACGGGTTGGTGAACTAGTTGTAATTAATTTGAGAACGTATAAGTTTAACTAGCCACTTAAAATCAATACTCTAGTTGTTCCAAATTATAAGATAAGATATTTTTGTTTTTCTATATACATTGATTTTACTATGTATTTAGACATAATGTATATTTAAGTATCTAAGTACATAACAAAAGTAACGAGTCCGGAAAAGCCAAATGTCTTGTAATTTAAAAACGAAGGAAGGAGTAGTAAATATGAGTACGTACGGTTTATTATGATAAGTAATTACATGGTAACAATTACTTAATTTGGAGCACATGTGTATACTTGTAGCTCTAGTCTCGAGACCCATGATTTCTTAGAGCTATACATACCTAGCTCTAAAAAATCATGGATTTTCTAAATCTAGAGCTACGCTAAACATGCTTAACATTCTTTGCTTATTGTGTTATACGGCATGCTAGTCCAATTATTGTGACTACTTACCTGATTATATATATCTGTCAGCGTCGTTTTCCTATATTATCTCAAAATTGAAATAAAAAGCCAAAGCATGAATGCTCATGCATGTACTTTGCTACCAATATCTTTTCATCGTCTAAGTTTTTCTTGTAGTTGAATTCCCGGTGACCTAAGCAATCTTTCTCTATGGTTGGAGGAATTGATGAAGTTGTAACCAAGGTCAAGAAGATCACCAATGAGTCAAAATCTTCCTTATATACACAGTGTATAAATCATTAATGAAGAGCCATTCAAATAAAACCGTTTTCTATATCTTTTCATCCGCCAATAACTTCTTGATATCTTTGCACACCCTAGAGAGTCGATCTGCTCTTCATATTTGGGTAGCAATAAATCAGAAATAGAGGGTGATAATATTTGAATATCTAATTAGAGTTTTTTTTTCACTAAAATGTCAGATTCCTATCGATGTGGAAGCATATAAAGAGCCTCTTGGAAAGCAATTTAGACGAGAAAAACGAATAATTGAAGGTCATATTAAGATGATATCATCATCATCATCGTTTTTGCCATGTCTATAGAGTGAGCATTTGAGTCTTGAGAAAGACAAGTTGTACTGAATTTTATCTAAAAAAAAAAAAACATATGTTTTCTAAAAAAGAAAAGAAAAGGCTATCAGGCCTCGTGGGAGTGCAGCGAGATCCGTGCCGCCGGCACCGTCCCTCCGATCCGTGCCGCCGGCACCGTCCCTCCCTCCTCGCCGGCTCGCCCGTCCCGTCCTGTCCCGTCCCGTCCTGTCCGAGTCCTGACCACTCGGTGCCGGCCGGCGCCTGCACGCCCTGCAGATCGCCGATCACCGCTCGAGCGCCCTCCATGCTCCTGCGCTCCGCGCCGCGCCGTCTCCACTTGCTCCGCCCGCACCACCTCCGGCTCCTCTCCGCCGCCGCGCTCGCCTCCGCGGCCCCGGACCTGTCTCCAACCGAGTGGGCCGAGGCTCCGCTTGCCTCCGTGCGCCCTGCCACCGCGGACGCCTCGCTCTTCCACGTCTCCCTCGACCTCTCCGCGCACCGGGGGCTCCTCGCCTCCCACGCCGCCGCCGGCCAGTTCCTCCCCTTCCGCCTCCCCGCCTCGCCATACCCCATCTTCCTCGCCATCGCATCCCTCCTCCTCCTCCCTCACCCCCACCCGCGCCCGAGGCCCTAGCGGAGCCGGAGCCAGCCTCCTGCTTCGAATTCCTCGTCAAGCGTCTCCCGGGAACCCCCTCAGCGCGCCTCTGTGACCTCCGCCCCGGCGACCTCGTCCATGTTGGCGCCACCGTCGTCGGCCGCGGATTTGATGTCGCTACGATATCCGACGCCCGCCACGTTCTCGTCTTCGCCACCGGATCCGGGATCAGGTACCCCTGCCATTTCCGACCATCCTTGGTAGGCCAAACCCGCATCAATTGTACTGCACGAATGCACAATTGCTCCATTTTAGGTCTCAAGCAATCCACGGTTTGATGCATTTCGGAATTGTGGCGAAAAAGAAAGAACAATTATTAAATTGTGATAATCATGTGGAGGTGCCATATCATCTACTGTCTGAGCTATTTCTAGTAGTATTATTACTTCCAACTAGTCTTGAGCTATAAGTTTTTCTCATAATTGCTTAACCAACCATTAGTGCTCTTGAGAGTTGGGATATAATCGGAACATGCACATATTCAGTCTGTGTCTGTTCTATGCTGCCACATGCCATACCAAGCAATTTACTGGCAATGCCCTGTTCTTGATTAGATTTCTCTATCCCTTTGATGGATGAGCAATACCGCATTCCCATGAATAGCTCTGTCAGATTTATTCAGCTATCATTGTGTCTAGAAGCCTGCCTGCTTTCCAGATACGCTATATCCATGTAATGGAAGCACAGATACTTGTCCTAAGAAGACTGTATTAGTCAGTGTATATAATACAAATGTGAATGAACTACATTGTACAAGACACGCAGATGTACTTACATTGGGATATATAATTATGATTATCTCCACATTTGTGAATTGCAGCCCTATACGGTCACTTATTGAGTCAGGTTTTGCTGAAAACAAAAAAACTGACGTAAGCCTCTTTTATGGTGTTAGAAATCTTCAGAGGATGGCATATCAGGTAGGTTTATGTCAGCTTAGTTGTACAGTTTGTACATTGTCGCATTCCGTCTCTTATGGCTGGTGATTATGTGCACTGACAGGAAAGGTTTGATGATTGGGAATCCAGAGGAGTTAAAATTGTACCTGTCCTCTCCAGACCAGATGGTCAATGGACAGGGGAGCGAGGTTATGTCCAGGTGCTGTTATCTTTTGAGTCTTGTGTTATTTCTAGTTTTGGCATGTTTTTGTGTGTTAGAGTTTCTTTTGCATTTTGTAGAATGCGTTCTCAAGGATGAAGAATATTGTAAACCCTTCATCATTGGGAGCAATTTTGTGTGGGCATAAACAAATGACTGAGGTATGCTCATTTTGTTTGTTTTCCTCTCATTGTTATCTTAGACACTCAATGCAACTGTTAGACACAACTTTCTACATTCAGTGCTTATTTTTTAACCGATGTCACAATGTTCTCTACTTCATTATGTTTTTTTTTTCTCTTCTGAATATGGAATATTAGAAATGTTATTACAAGAGAGGTCTGCACTGACATGTAATACAGGCTACTTATTGGAAGCTTAGAATTTCTCTACTACAAGCTCTGGTCTGTTCATTTGTTAGGCACATTATTTTGCATAAATCATAAAGTTGCATGCCATTGTCATTTTTTGAACCATTTTTTGTTTGTGCTGAGCTATAGTTTGTAGTGTATTTTTGGCGGACTAGAATGACTAGAAGTGCAAGTTTTGCAGGACGTACATCTTCTAGAAATTTGTATGCCTAGTACATTTTTTGACGCATTGTATAATGGTTGTTATTGAGGATTAACAATGTCCAATACACATCCAATTTCCTTTATGATAAATGTTGTCTTCCATACATCCTTGCTGATCTTATGCGAACATTTGTATGTAGGAAATCACAAGAGTTCTTGTTGCAGACGGTTTGTCGAAACATAGAATCTTAACTAACTTCTGACCGCCAGTAGGACACTGTTCCATCCTTTTTGGTGGTTGTACCATATTTTGTACTACGATCGAGCAGCTATTCCTTACAGCCGCATAAGTGCAAATCGCAACAGGAAGACAGTTGCGTGCTTACAAATAATGGCAATTCATTATCATATTCATGTGACCACATTGGCTTATTGCTGAATGCATGATGGCCCTAGTTGAGATATGTTTTGTAGCATCGGAGACATTAATCCCCTTCAAGGCGCTGATGTACTCAGAAAGGCCCTTTTTTGGAGAAATAAAGAAGGGGTATAGATGTAGCATCATTTTCTGTTAGTATAGGATAAGATATGAGCGCTGAGTGTGCCTTTTGCAGTGCTGAAATTTTGGTGTATATTGTCAGAATTTTGAATTAATTGAGTGGAAGGTAGTATATGGAATACATGCGTGATGTTTAATTGAGAAGTGTTTGACTCCCGAACCTGTTGCACTATATGATGTCTTAATGATCTATTACTGCAAAAGTACCTGGAAAACATTGTACCAGTTCATATTCCAGAAAGGGTGTTCCATTTTCATGTTTGCTCAATTGCTCATTGTTGGCCAATCACTTCACTTGTTGCCGTGTAACTAAAGGCTGCATCTGTATCCTGATCAGTATCGAAGGTGCTACACATCAATGCAGAACGATTGAACGACCCCGAACTTCCGAAATGGCATTGATGGGTTTGAGCTGACCATGGCCAGTTTATTTTCACTGTTTGCTGGACTGTGCATATGCTGAAGGATGTGTTCGTGAAAAGACAATACTTCGATTAGATGATGCAGGTGACACGTTGTCAGCCGAGAAAAGACATTGAGCTTAGTGTCGGCGGGCCACTGCCGGAGGCAGGGGCACTCGATCTCGAGACAGATGATATGGCAGCAGCGGTAGAGCTTAGTAGTAACTGACTGCCGCTAAAGCCAGTGGGGCAGGACTACATTGGCAAACATGGCAAGGTGAGCGGGTCTGACAGTAAACAGGTGCACAGTCACGCTCTACTAATTCATATCCTATATATCTACCCATGGATAACAGTGTCTACGTATTACTCTTCCAGCTGCAAACACAATGTCGCTTCACATTACTTCCCGAACGAATCGTACATAGTACCACCATTGCTTTGCTCAGCACTCCTGTTTCCGCTGGCTACTCCAGGAGTTTCAATCTTATATATACGAATTATTAAGTATGTACTCCATTCCAAATTATAATAAGACATTCCCTTCTGGCTTCTGTATACATATAGCTTTAGTTGTATAGTTCGATATACAATCTTGTTAAATGCTCTTGCCTCAGAAAAGTCAACGTCCAGAAGAGATGTACTTCGTTGGCAAACATGGCATCAGAGATAATCTAGCAAACGTACCATAGCCAGATTGCAAGAACGTTGTTCAACCCATTTAAGACGTCCGAATAGAGGTTCGAGACAATAAAAACATCATAAGATTTGAGTATTACTAACAAATAGTGACACAATATGCTTGAAGTTTAGTGACTGGAAAGGTGCCATAGCCTAAAAAAGACTAGCTCCAAAATTTTAGGTGCAGTCAGCAAAATAAAAAACAAATTCAAGTAACCATTCTTCCCGAGACCACTAGCAGACATTGTGCACCAAGGTCTCCACATTGACATATGGCAAAAAAATCTCGCGGCAGCACAGGATCAGTTCCGTGGCCGACTCCAGGTTGACGAAGAGGATGACGAGTTTGAGGAATATCTTGATCCAGGGCGCCAGCGATCAGTTGACGGAGGCGGGCCATCTTGGCGAGGTGGGGGTGCATCCTGTCGTGCAGGAGGACCATCTTGCCTTAGCGGACGCGCATCTGGGCGTGAGCGCTCTTCACGTGGACCCCAGCGATCTTCATCACGTGGACGCAGATCTGTTGGTCTCTGGCTGCTAGAAGAGCTGCTGCTGCTATCACCACCGCGTTTAAACTTGGGAACATATTTATTAGGAGCGGGAGCAGCTGCAGCCGCCGCCGCAGCAGGCGCGGCTGCTGGCTCTCGAGGTGGCAGTGCAACAGGTGTAGAGTCAGGAGCGCGGACAGCCTCAAGTCGCAGCTTCTCCCTCTTTGCCTTCTCCTCCAATTCTATCTCTCTCAGTCGCTGCTTTTCAGCAATAGCATCAAGCTTAGCTTTCCTTTCAGCCTCCTCTATCTTCCTCCTCTCTTCCTCTGCAGGAGTAAACAATATAATCAACACAGTGGATGGATTAGGATTTGAATCCTTAAGTTCCACTTGGGTAAATATGAAATACTATATAGAAACCGAACCATATTCAGTTAGACAATAGCAAATAGAGTTTATGCTATCTGTTGCTTAAGTATCAGAAATCAATGCTAGGTTAGTGTTGAATAAGTTTGAACAGGGACCTCTTTACATAACAACGAAGACATAATTTCAGAATTGCATGGTGGGAAAAACAAAATTGAAGATTACCAAATTCAGATTTTTATTAACAAGATGTCAGAACAAATGAAATCATGTTAACAGCATTCACACAATGGAGAAGTTAAAACAATGCATGCAAAACTAAAGATGTATGAAATGTTAACATTGTAAATTTATACCTACAAGTAACTTTTAAGCTCTAGGTCAAAAATACAAGATTATGATTCAATTTCAACAGTTTTGTAGAATATCAAAATGAACTAAGGCTAAATAGCTAGTAGGCAACTTTCCAGGTAAATTAGGCAACATTTTGCTCATTCATACTTAACAATTCACCAGTCATTTTTATTAGAATACAGGATAACAGAAGAAAATAATTTAATTATCAAAATTTTGCTTCCAAATGTGACCAAAGGTAATAATAACCAAACAGAAGCGTGCCAACAAGTACAATCAACAAATGGTAAATATAATCAGTTCAAAATTCACTTGCCTTCACGTTTTCTAGCTTCCTCTTCCTCACGAAAGCCTTTCAATCCGCTGTTCCTCCAGGTTCAGATAATGCATCAGCTTCCTTACTGTCTCCCTTTCACGCTTTCTAGATGATATCAACTGACTGATCCGTTCATCTCTCTTTTCTTCAGATGACTAAACTCAGCTTCACGACGTTGGACGATTCTCTCCTGGAAAGCGTTCTGCAACAGCAAAACAGTTTCAGTATGGCTATTATCTGTCTTCAACAAAGATATTAGAATATAGCCAGTTTGACATCTCGTTAGTTAAGACACACAAGCATTTCAAACTTAAACATCAAGTTCTGTAAATGTAAATTAAAGGTAACATGGTGTCCACTAGCTAGATCCTGAGCAATCTTATCTTGGTTATGTCAGGATTGGTAGTGCTATATACAACTGCTTGTTGCTGCTGCTACACTTTTCTTGAGTGTTAAAAAATGGAGGCTGATTTGGGCTGCTATATGCTAGCAGTGGCTTTCTTAGAGCATCAACAGATTACTCATCCTATCCCTTATACCTAAAAAGTTTGAAATAACCTATTTAAAATTCCCACCCCCACAACACACATACAGAAAGTACATGACCCACTCTATCTCTCCTATCAACTTTAAAGATACTGGTAATCTGTTGGGATTGAAGAACAAGGTGCACTACTAAGAAAAAACTTGATTTGCAAGCCTAAGACTACCACTACTTGCTAACCAAGGAAACTTGCTGCACCAGGGGAGGGGGCCTTAGCCAACCTGACCTATTCGAACTCTATTAGCTAGGGTAAAATTATTAACACAAGGATAATATTCAAATAGTTCTAAGGTGTACAGCATCACAAGTTGAATATATTATATACCAAACAGAAGCCACCTGTCCTGAGATGTAGATGCTTAATAAATAACAAAGACATAAATGGCAACCAACCTTGTGTTCCAACATTCGAGAAAGTCTGTTCTTCTCTTGCAAAAGTCGCCAGCATGGTGTTGCTTGCTGAGTTCGATCTCCCGCTGCATGCAAAAAATAAATGACTTAAGTGCTGACAGTTATCTGAATTGCATAAACAATAAAAGAATAGTAGAAAACTGACAAGCTGCTCTTGCTCGTGAAGGATTTTCTCTTCCTCGAGACGTTTTTGGAAAGCTTGCTCAATCAGTGGTGCCTCTTCCTGCCTTTTTGCCCTTTCCAGATAATCCATTGTTTTTGCAAACTTCTGCAGTTTTTTCTCCATTTCCTGGCGCTCCTTCAACTGTTCATTCCGTGCCAATTCCATGATGGCCTCCTTAGTAAGCTCCTGCAACCAAACATTCAGATCTATAAGAATAAGAATATATGAAGTTTAAAATTAAATGATAGAATCGTAATTAAAGTTCTAACACTGGAATAGAGGATTTTAGGGTTTTAGCAGTGTGCTCAACATTACTCCAGTAAAATGGTGATGGATGATACATGTGGGTTAAATATAGTGATAATATCCAAATTAAAAGAGAACAAGTGATAACATTCTCATATAACTTTAGAGACAAATGCAGCAAGATCATGCAAAACTGAAAATCAATAAATACAATAAATATAACTTTAATATCATTACCAAACGCACAACCATTAGCCTTAGCATGTATCCCCTCCAGGGCAAGAAATGGATGTCTGTACATCCAATCCAAATTATTCAAATTCATATCCGCTAAAAACACGCCCTATGCATATCCATCCCAAAAAGAGTACATCTCGCATTCGATGAATCAATTCAAGTTTGAATAGATTGAAAATAGTATGAATATTTGTAATCCATATAGGTTTACTATGAAAATTGGCATGATTAATATAATGATTTAAAAGGAAATTTAGTAATATTTACATCGAATTTTAGTCCATGGCCAAAATAACAATAAATTATCCCATGAACCATATCAGAAGTTAAGTTTCCCAAATAACAAAAGGGAAGGAGGACACATGTGCCAAGATGTTTGTACAAGATCCACATTTAAAATGCAGGAAATAGACGATATGAGCACGGCAGAAGTTCGCCTCCTTGTTCGAGACAGATATTCCCAGCCGAAACCTTGGTCACGTCTGTCTACATCGCCTATCTACTACTGGCCATCTTATCCTCCACTAAAATCCATATAGAAACTTGAAGCAAATAAAAATAATGGACCATTGTTTTCACAAGATAGCAAGCAGTGCTCGTTACTGGAAGGCCATAACTGTTTCTTACCCCTTCAACAACGACATGTTTTTTTTCCCTGCTTTCTTCAAGTCTTCTAGCAACTTTTGTGCTTCTGCTTTATTTTTTTTCCTCTATCTCTCTACGAATCCGGTCCTGCTCCCTCTGCCTCTGTTCATTGAGAAGCCTCACCCTTTCCTCATCCGCAGTTTTCTTTTGACTGCTCATTCTCTTTTTTTCTTCTTCTTTTTCCTGGAAAAAGGGGAGCAACCATAAGCAATTAATTAGTTAAAAAGGACAGGCATAAACAAACAAGCATTGAAGAGTACTAAAAATACTTAAACAATATATACCTTCTCCAATATTTGACGCCAAGATCTTCTTTGCGTTTTCAATGATGGACTTTCTTGCAAGAAGCCTCTTATGCTCATTCTCCACTATTCCAGCCAAACTAATGAGACTTTCACCGAGTTTAGATGACTTTTTTTCAATGTGGACAAATATGAATCCTCGCTTTATTTAATGAATTAGCAAGAGCACTAAGGTGATCACTTAAGCCATCAGATTCTATGTCCTGCAAAGAAAAATTAGTCATAACCACAAAAAAAATAATGCATTCATCATGAAATAATGCATCCAGCAATCCAATTAAATTTTAGCATATATGAAAAATTTGAAGAGCTAAAGGGTTATTACATGTATTCCAAAAGAAAAGGGTATAGCAGTGAAGAACATGCTCATAATGTATAGTGGGTGATGAGTATCAGTATATTAAAAATAAAATAAAAAGCATTTTCACAATATATACATCTCACTGGAAACACATTAAGAGTACTATACGCAAATGAGGTGACAATGTGAAACCACTGTGCAAAACCTTGAACCATCAACCATGTGGTACTACACACTTGCGTTTCTGGCAGACAAACACCAATGAACACAATAGCAGATAAAACAAGGAACACAAAATAATGGAGGGTCAATATAGGTCTTGCAAATCTAAGGTCATGAAAATAAAACGGTATGACAAACATATACAAGTATAGACAGCTTACAAGCCAAGAGGAAACTGTGAACAGTCTAAAAAAAGAGGAAACTGTGAACAGATAATTTAGTGCTAGAACACATCAGAGCTGCTGATGGACAGAGTCAGCACCACATACCACAGTACCAAAATGAACAGCTCCTGATAAATGGTTAACTTTTATAGCAACAAAATTGCGTTTCACAGCATCAACAGAAATCTTCTCGACAACAGAAAAGTCAAAGAAAGGAATCATTCTTGAGAGCATATCAATCTTCATGGACTGGAAAATAGAAGAGGCCTGAAAAATGGAACATAAAAACTAAAAGTCATTATTGCAACATATAAAAATTATAAAGGTATGTACAAACATCATGATTAGGACCTGTTGTAGCACTCTCAATGTTGTCAGCTTCTCCAATGCTGAAATGTACTGAGATAACTTAACCTCTGGAACAGAAGAAGCTGATGAAAGCTTCCCTCCAATCTTTGAAATCTTCGCAAGAAGTGGCTGCACTTTTGATGCAAGGTCCAGAGGTAGAAATTCATGTTCCAAAAGGTTGTACAAATCTCGAACTTCTTGGGAAGCACATGAAAGGACTCCTTTGGAGGCCTACAAGCCATAAAAATAGATAGATATTGATAGCTATCTATGAAAGCAAGAGAGATAACATTCATTTTATATTGATGGGCCAAAGTAAAGAGATGACTGTTTTCGTATAACAATTATGTTAAGTGCAACTAATAAGCAGTTACATATAGCATAAAAATAACACTAGTAGCACAGTGCCTCAGAAGAAAGCTCTTTGAAAGTCATGGCCATGCTGAACCATATTTAGCCCTTGTGTTGGATACCCTCATATCTAACTCAATCCACTCGTGCTAAGGTGGATGAGGGTAGTGGAACTTAAACTAATTTACACTCTAATCCACCTCAACACATGTGAATTGAGGTTAATATGAGAGTATCCAAACAAGGCCTTAATGTAAACAGAATATCACACGCATCAAAATAATTCTTTTTGTGAAAGACATCTTTCTAGAGTGATAAAACAAAATAATAATAATAACAAACAAAATTTCTCAACAAGGAATGCATCCAAAAAAAAATAGATAGATAAGGAATAACTGATGATTAAGCACATACCAACTCAGATAGAAGAGATGCTCTTGAAGGCTGCAAAAGGGAAAGCAGAAAGATCAGGGTGGAAAAGTGCTACTGAACATAATATTTAATTCACATACACAGTTTGAAAACAAACCATTTCCCTATTTTCACGCTTGGAATCAAGCGAGAAGTTAACAAGGTTGGCCATCCGCATGTTACGCTCCTTCTCATTCTCTGTCTCAAGATGAGATGCACCATATTTTTGGTCATAAGGTGCCACAGATAGTGCAGCAAGTAACACAGAAGATGCTATCAATTGTAGGTCCTTCTGAGACAAGTTTTTATTGTAGCTCTTTTGCAAGTTGAAAAGCTTGAGCCACGATACGCATGATAAAGGTGGCTGTCAGATATCCAGAAGATTTCAGTCAACTTTGCATAATACACCACCAAGATAGAAGGTTTTGGCATTTTCTTCACCATGCTCATCAAACCATGGATATCTTCCACCGACCGGAAGGCTTCCTGCAACATGGTATGTACAGTGACAAATCAAGAAATGTAGCACTAATATGGATAAAGAATTAGTTAAAATTTATAAGTTATGGAACAAACCTGCCAAAGGGAAAGCTCTGTAGCAACTTTAAGCTGCTCAACACGTGTATCAAGATACAATTGCAAACTTTCAGGTGCAGTCAGATCCGGACGGTCTCTTTGATCACGATATTTGTTGAGATTAGCAAGATGATTTCTGATGATCTCACACAACCTTCGGAATTCAGTTGTTCTCTTATACTGTTTACAGAATTGAAAAGCCCTATGAGCAGTCATCTGCATATTAGGAAGTTAATCAGTCACAAAAGCTACTCATAAGTATTGCTGGAATAAATCAATATACAAGTAAATGGTAGGTACATGATCCAATATTTAACTCAGCAATGCCAAGCTGTTTAACCAAAATGTCAGACAGTACATTAAGCTATTGATGAGTTCACAAGATATGTTTTGACATGTAGATGCCATTTAATAGCAAAAAGGATGAATTCAGATTAAAAAACATGGTTGAATGGCCACATACATCTGAATAGAGTGGTTGTTAAATGGAAAGAGGCGAAAAAAAATGTGTAAATTCAATACTAAAAACTATGCAAATGGTAATGTGCTCTACCAATACCAAGGAAAAACTATGTGCAACATACAAAGTAAACTCAACAGAAACAAACAATAGAATGCTCATAAGAGAATAGCTTACAGCATATAATGCTTCAAGTTTTGAATTGTTCCTTAGTATCTCTAGAACAGTCCTGTATGTCTCCCAGAGGAACTTAAACCACGGAGTTACAAGCTCTTTATCTGATCGGTCCTTTCCTTTCTCCCCACTAACAAAGCTGAGCATGAGGTCCTCAGGACGCTTGTCAGCTTCCAGATCTTCAACATCCAGAGCATCTTCCAGGGCTTCTGCCTGACTCTTAGCTTGTTCAGCTCTCTCATTGGAAAGCTGCATGAAGTGCTTTATGACATCCTCCAAGGATGACACGTTCACTTGCTGGCAGACAATCCTATACTGAATAAGACCATCTTTTGCATATCTACCTTTCCTCAGGTCTACACAGAGTTCTACATACTTCATCATGATCTTTTCAAGAGGCTTCTGCCATGACCTGTACCTTTTCGAGGTAATGAGATCATGTAAAGCCTGCAGGGCTGCCTGCTTTTGCCCAACATGGATTAATTCTGAAATAAAAGCAGAGAAAGCGATCAGCATACACATCTTTTACGCTAATACACGAATACAGTAGATGCCTAAGAATTTGCAACCAAGTTCAGAACAATATCAATACAAAATCACTAATCGCACATATATTCTGATAACAAATCGAAATCAGCTTATAGATAAAATAAAAATGAGGCCAAAACTCTTGGAGTTTCTATTTTCCTTTTTTGCTAAACTTATTACTGGTCCTCATGGAGAAGGCAATTACAGGTAAAAACATCCAAGAAAAAAAGTAATATCATTCTTCAGTATCCAATGGAAGTCTTAAAACTAAAATGGCATGGCTTAGCATTATTTACAAAATGCAGGGTCGAAGCTGAATAGCAGCTTGTGGGTGGAACTGCACCCCCAGAATTTTCGTTTTCAATTGTCATCCCACTTTATCAGTCCTTCATGTACCACCACCAACCCCACAGCCCATAATATTGCACTCCCCAGCCCAGTGAACAGCACAACTGAGATAGGCAACCCCATGACTGAATTGTTTACAGGAGCAAAAATCAGCGTAGCCCAAGGACCATCTGCGTCCTGCATCTGCAACTGTGTTTTCCCCACCCGTTCATCTCCTCCCATCATTGCATTTGCATACAGGAGTCACCCATCCAGCACGCGACAGTCTCACGGACTGTCTGCATGACGCCAGCCTAACATGCCTCCAGCATCCGCTATCCTCATGCAGCCAGGCCTTCAACTATGACCACCTCAGCTAAGATACAGCATGGTAATGTGGCCAGTAAGTCACCCATCGCCGAACTTCGATACTGAATTGGTGAAATTTGATTGGGTACTAATCTGTAATGCACTTATTTTATCATTTCCTAGTTTGACAATAATTACAAAAAATACATGTTTTTACAGACTGGAAAAATTTGCATGTCCTTATAAATTATTAGGAATCAGTACTCCCTCTGTCCCTAAATGTTTGTCTCTAGAAAACCGTTTTCCCTCACATTCCCGGACGACATACATAAAGGGGACGGAGGGAGTACATGTCTTAGATTTTACATTTAAGTGGCGAATACTGAGCAGATTTTGATTCAGGGAACCATTTTTATTAAAGGAAAACAACATAGATAATACCAACAATGCTACAAGGTCAGTAACCGATATTAATAGTGAACTTAATTTTGGTAAACATGTTTATCACTTCATTATTCTCACTCTAAGGTACTGCAACACTGCTTAGCAAGTTTTTTAAAATGGTCACAGTCACAGGAGTTCTCAAATTCCAGACTTTCCTTGTTTCCAGGTACATTAAATAAATCAGTTTTATGGTGCATAAACGTCATAAGATTCTATCTAGTGAAGTGGGATTTGATCCCTATATCTTGTACAATACAGAGTTGGACACTTTTGACAAATTACTGATGATAGGTGCAGATCCATGTTATAGGGCTCCAATATACATTGTACTCCATTCCAAATTATAAGATGTTTTGGCTTACATAGATTCATAACTTCTGCTACGCGTCTAGATATATGTTTTGTCTAGATTCATAGTAGAAGCTATGGATATAGAGATGTCAAATGTTGTATAATTTGGGTCGGAGGGAGTAACATTTATAAAAATGTATTTCTACCAAATTTTTTGTTCACCTATGCAAAAACACAAAAACCACAAATTCTTTTAGGAACTTGATCGAAAATTTGAACTCTTCTTGTACACTCTCCTCTATTTCTCTCTAGCTTCACCAGTCACCACCAAGTACATGACATAATTCATCAAAACAAAATAAAAATCAATGGGTCAAATTACCCCATGTAATGAGTCAGAACAAACAACTGGCTAATGTTTGCTTGTATGCAGTAACCGAGGCTCATCTATCTAATGGAACAACATCAATGTAGCCAATGCTCAACTTCCAAACTAACCTAACATTCAGAACCGCTACTCAATGTCTTTGTCAGCAGTAAACATTTCCTATCCTATCAGAGCAATAACAAACACATCATCTTCACACTATCCTAGTCCTAGTTCGCAAGTGCCTAACAAATCGTGCATGCGGCAGGCATAGCTTCAGCACTACCGCGACAACCACCAACTGCAGATAAAAATAGAGTCAGGTTCCAGCGACTCACCTTCAGCTCTCTTGAGCGCGTTCTCAGGTTTCGCGAAAGTCGTCATGGTCGCAGCAAGGATTCTGTGGCGGCGATCTACTCCTGCTCTGCACCACACCAATAAACAGGGGCAGATCTAGTAAAGACATGTACACCCCATAATTTTTTTGGAAAATGTTAAAAGTTATTAGTAGGCATCGAACAGGCAAATAGTTCCGGGTTAGAGTTTGAGAAGTCGGTTTCGCACGGCAGACAGGGAAGAGAAGGGGGATGGGAATCTGGGAATACCTGGTGGCCGCTCTTCGCCGGCGAAGAGATCGGCGAAGGTCTCGGCAGCGTAGGGCGGCGGCGGGACCCCACCCAGTCGCCGCAGTTAGAGAGGGAGAGAGAGAGCGCGCACGGCGGCTGGGGAGGAGAGGCGGAGACAGGCGGTTAGGGTTACCTCGCAGTATATATATCGGCCTGGTTGTCGTTGGGCCTTTAACAGGCTTCTCCTTCCTACGGCTTAGCGGGCTCGTTAATGGCTCAGTTCGATTTTAATTGGGTTTTTTTTTTCAACGAACTGAAATAGAGTAATATTTTAGTTCATGTTTCAGCTAGCTTTATTTTTTTCGAAAGCGTGTATTGCACGTTCTATATTAAGGGAAGTTACACAACCTATGGTGAACGATGGCGAGATGTCAAAGTGCACTACAAACAACACTTAAACAATAAGCCCGGCTGGAACAGTGGAGCTAATTTGGTGTACTGAGCAAACAACAATTGTCCTACTAGTTGAAACTAGGAAGGCCTATTGAACTGAGGTGTGCAGCGGAGCGAGGCGGTGAAAGCCTTTATTATTGATTCAACAAAATGGATACATCTATCATCCATCCACACCTCAGAACTTCTCCCTAAGCCTGCCTAGCTAATTTATAGGCAACTAAATAACAATTTCTATTACAATGAAATGGAGATTACCGTGAATTCCTTCCAACATTGGGTACATTCATCGTAGATTGTTGCTCCTCCATCCGCTTAACAAGTTAGCTTGCCAACCTAAAGAGCCAAAGGTTCTGAACTTCAACGTATATCAGTTTTTAAAAACTTGACATTCTACACTTTTGGAATTGGTTGATGGTTGGTGGCGAGAATCTAACATAGGGTATGTTAGTCTTCGATTAAGGGCATCATAGTTTGGCTAACCTCTGAGTCAGGTACTAACACCATGTATTGATTTTGTTAATTGTTGCTCTAATCAATTTTTTGTTGTTGGTGTTTGGCTTCTAGGTTTATTTAGTATCCTTTCTATACTCGATGGTTCACGTAGAGGGGTTGTTTTACTCTAATCTAAGATATCCAATCAATTTGAAATTATAAATTTGCCGAAATACCTATTCACCCCTTCTATGCGACACCCTTGGTCCATTCGCCTTTCCCTATCACTATGCCTCCGTCATCACTACATTGCCATCCAGTTGCTAGATATGTAGCCACTCGTTAACATGTAGGAGAGAGAAGAGACCTTAGCTATCATGCAAGCAAGAAATCTCAACACGGAAGATAGTGAAGTATATGTAAAGAGAGATGTAAAATGTGAGACACACTACCACGTAATAGTAGTAAAAACTTTTTAAAATAAATATAAGATAACTAATGTATAACTTTTTTCTTATAACTTATTTTTTAGCCAGAACTTAACACTATTATTGATCTTGCTCTTAGACTATAGCAAGAACCTTGTACGCCACAACTGATGCTCCACATTGTCAATTTATTTGTCCAAAAGATCCTCCAGGCTCCCAACCATGGTTGTGATCATCATGCTTCACGGAAGGATAAATGCCATTGATAGGGCATTTTAAGGTGGGAAAATGACGGTTGTGCTCATCATGCTTTAGGGAAGGATAAAATGCCATTGATAGAGCTTTTAAAGGTGGGACCTACTCTCGTTCCCTCCATCCATCATCTATTTCAAGGACACGTCTTTGCTCCACAAGTGGCCTGCTACCATCTCTTGTGCACAAACATTTACATAGTTAAGCAAGTATGATTACACACCATGTAGCATCTAAAGGACCAGTTTAATAGAGTTCCCAACCCACTTCTCGCTTTCTCCTGGTCCATTTTGCTATAGACTTGAAGTGATGTTGTTTGGTAAAACTCCCATATGATAGCTCCAACTCCTAACCCGATAGAGGAAGAGGAGTGTAAGTTGTGGCGGCGTGGGCTCGGTATCGGCGAGCTCGATGATGACAAGGTCGGTCTCCAGACGACAAGAGAAAGTGTCATGACCCAAGAAATAGGGCCCAGAAGGACAGGCCCGCCAGGCTCGAGGGGCACCAGCGCCGGGCCGCCACCTCCTCCTCCCTTCCGCGGATTCTTCGGCAATTAATTCAGCGATAAAGGAGGAAATTATCTAGGATTATCTTAGGTTTTTTGGTGTGCAAGGGGATATTCCATCTATAAGAAAGACCCTTATTAGGGAAATAAATAGGATATGCTTGTGAAAAGGTATTCCAATCTATAAGGAAACCTTTTAGAGAGATTGTTTGCGATACAAGTCCTACTAGCCGGGCTATATAAGTAAGGGTCTGTAATCTTTCGGGGTAACAAGCAAATAAAGAAAAATATATCTCAATCTCCTCCCTTCCTCTCTCCCCTACAGCGCCCCCCCCTCCTCCCGGCCGACGCCGCAAGATCAAGCCCCCCTCCCTACCGCCGCCAAGCCCAGGCGCCGCCGACGGGTAAATACTGGCCGTTGCCGCCACCACCTCCATCGCCGCCTTCCCCTTTCCCCCGACGAATCCGGCGATCTCGGTCGGGCCTCGGCCCAATCTAGTTGGGTTCGACGAGAAAAGACAACGAGTGAGGTGAAGTGAGAGTGGGTGGGGTGAAAGATCCTAATGGCTAGAGGGGGGGTGAATAGCCTATTAAAAAATCTCGCAACAACACTAAGCACCGGGTTAGATAACAAGATGGCGTAGCTAATATATAGCGATGCTACTGAACTAGCTATGCAAGCCACAAGTCAATTCTATTGTCTCTAATCACAACAAGATCGCTAAGTCGCTAATTTACTCCTAGGTGAACAAGAAATTCTAACTATATTACCAACTAGGAGCTAACAAGCCTAAACAAACTAAACACACTACTCAAGCTAACAAGCTAAGCAAAGGCTACACAAGATATATCAAAGTAAATGCACGTGGAGTAGTGAATCGATATACCGACGACGTCGATGTGTAGAGGTGGAAGCCAATCACCGTGATCAATATGAAATCTCCAACGAGCAACCACACAATTGACACGATGATTTTTTTACCGAGGTTCACGTGCTTTGCCGCACGCTAAGTCCTCGTTGTGGCGACACACTCACTTGACGTGTGCTAAGCAATGGCCGGTGCCAAAACCCCTATGGGCGCTCAAGCAAACGATCACAAGAGAGGGTCCAACAAGCCACGCGAGCAATCCACTAGTGCTCCTTTCGCGAATCTCCCACGGGGTAAGGAACGACCCTCACAATCACCACCGGTGTGGCCTCAAACAAGCTCCACTTGAGCTCAACACCGCCTCTTGCTCCAAGCCGCTAGGGGAACCAGGGCAAATTCCCAAGAAAACAAGAATCCCACGGCTTCTCAAGGATGAAGTGCTTCTAAATGCAACCCGATGCAAGCAATGCACTTCTATCTCTCTCAATCTCACCAAGAATCCGAATTAGTGATGAGGAGATGAGTGGAGAGGAGTCTCAAATGCTCACTAGCAAGTTAGAGTGTTCAAATGTGCAAGAGAGAGCCTAAGGAACCGACCAACCAAGTATATATAGGGCTCCTCTCGAAATGGAGCCGTTGCTCAAAAATTTGTTCTCTGGCGCCTTGGCCGGACGACCGGCGGAACCACCAGCCGGTCCTCGGTCGGGGTCCGGTGGTGCTTCCGGCCGCTACCGACAAGGCATGGGCCCACCACCGGGCGCCCTCCTCCGCTAGCGTCCGGTCGATGCTTCGGTCGGGCACGGAAGCGTCGGTCCTACGTCCGATCCCTGCGTCCCGCCAAAACGCCACACTGCGGGGCTCTGCGACGCGCCCGCTACACCGGAAAGCCACCGGTGTGTCCGCCCTCCTTTCCAAATAAGCGTCCGGTCACCCCCTCAAAAACAAGTCTTCATCTTTTTCTTTGCTCTTTGCTTCAACCTTGCTTCGCCTCTTGCCAAGGGTTGCCAACACGTCAAGATGACCACGTTATTACCAATGTTAGCACGTCGAGATGTTAGGCAAGATCGAAGTTAGTGCTCTCATGTCCTAAATGCAATATGCAAGTCAATTAGACCTAGAAGCATTTCACCAAAGGATTGTCGCGGCATTCCCTCTTGATAGTCGGCTATCACTAGTAGAAATATGATCATCCGTGACAATGTGCTCGTGGACGCACACTTTTTCGTCCGCGTAAGGATATGTCTTCAATGATGAAATGTCTATTTTCGTCATAAGTGTGCGGTGACGAAGTTTTGGCTTGACTATTAGTGACGATCATGAAAATAAGGTCATAGAACTCTTATAGGAGGTCGTCATAGATTATGTTTTCGCATTGTGATGTTTCCCCTACGTGTACCCATGCGTCGTGGGCTGTTTTCCACCTTTTTTTGCATAGTGAGCCACGACTCTGGCTCGGCGGCGAGTTGGGCCTTGTCTAGACGGCCCGTCTACCTTTTTTGCGATGGGCCACGGCTCCGCCCGACAACAGCTTGGGGCTCGCCCGACGGCCCGCTCCATTTTTTTTTTTGCAAAGTGGGGGCACAAGTGACGTGGCGATTTTGGGTCCCACCAGCGGGTCCCCCCCGACGACGTTGAGCTACTTGTAAAATTTTATTTGGCAAAAAATTGTTCCCCTGTGGAGCTTGAACCCATGATCGGGTAGTGCACAAGTAGGAGTGCTACCACCACACTACATGACCTTTCATGTTGAAAGGATGAAAGGATGAAAAATTTTTATTTATAAGTTGAATAATAAATCATGGGTGCTTAAACTAGAGTTTCTTGTAATTAATTAAACTAGTTTTTGTGGTCCAAAAATTTTTGGCATGAAGGATTTATGATAAAATGTTTATGATCACTAGATATGGTATTAATAATGAGTCATGAAATTATCTTACAAAATGCAAAAAGTGCTTTAGATAGAGCTTGAACTCAAGACCACAAGCATCCCAACCATACACAATTCCATTGAGCTACAACCATAATTGATATAATAGATACAATTTAACGTATATAGTTCCTCACACCTGATTGTGACTTTCCTTCACAAATGAAAACTATTTTTTCGAAGCCCCACCCCTCGCCTAGTCAATTTTTTTTTTTTTGACGGACTGCCTAGTCACGTTGTGTAGACATCACTCACCCACATCAACCCAAGCAAAAAATCAATCTAGACAAGTAAAATGAAAAAAAGGCAAATAAAAGGAAAAATAAAGTACACCAAGAGTTGAACCTTGCAACCTTCAAGTTGGCAGCAATCCAACTTAACCACTATGATAGAAGAATTTATTGTTGAGTCTTATCAATAAGCATTATATAAAAATACAATGTACTTCGAGGTTGACAATTGAAGCAACTAATGATTTCAACTAAAGAAGTCATAGACACAAGAGTTGTACAACTTATCAAGATCTATGATTTGATAAAAATTACTATACATCGCTCATAATCATGAACATCTCTCACGTATTCTTATATGATTATGTGACTCATGTATGCCTTTTGTGAGTCATGTGCACCAACACTTTGTCGAAATTACTTGAAATTTTTTATATGATGCTTATACACAAAAATAAAGTGGCTATGTAAGTTTTTATATTTTTCTAGCTAGTTCATGGTATTTCAACATTTATTCCTTATTAATTCAACAAATAATTATAGTAATAGGCAAACTTGGTCTGAAATTTCCAAAACTTCATACAACATCATACTTTGTATCCATAAGCATCCCAATTAAATTTGAAATAATTTGGAGAAACTGGTACTATACATCCCACACAAGGATGAACATCTCTCACTAAGTGACAATGACATGTGTGCGACATGTATGCTTTTGTGAGGATGTGCATCACCACTTTCTCAGAATCAATTGAAACTTTTTTGTCAACATAATACACCAAAGGGAGGAGCCCATGCAAGTTTTTAGATTTTTCTAGCAAGTTTATGCTATTTCAACATTTATTCTTTAGTAATTCAACAAATAATTACAAGTAATAAGCAAACTTAGTCTGAAAATTCCAATACTTCATACAACATCATAGCATCCTAAAAAAAATTGAAATGATTTGGAGAAACTGGTACTATACATCCCACACAAGGATGAACATCTCTCACTAAGTGATAATGACATGTGGGAGACATGTATGCTTTTGTGGGGATGTGCATCATCACTTTCTCAGAATCAATTAAAACTTTTTTTATCAATATAATACACCAAAGGGAGGAGCCCATGCAAGTTCTTAGATTTTTGTAGCCATGTTTTGGTATTTTAACATTTGTTCCTTAGTAATTCAATAAATAATAAAATTAATAGGTAAACTTGGTCAAAAAACTCCATAGAGTCACACAACAACATATTTTGGCTCCATATCTATCCCATAAAAGTTTCAAATGATTTTGACAAATTGGTACTAGACATCCTTCATAACTAGAAATATCTCTCACTTAGTCATTTAGGACTATGTGTGTGCCATATATGCCTTTGTGATGGATGTCCAACAACACTTATCAAAATCACTTGAATTTTTTATGTGATGCTTATGCACTAAAATCACGTGGCTATACAACTTTTTAGAATTTTTAGCCAGTTTATGATATTTTAATATTTATTCATTAGTAATTCAACAAATTATTATAGTAATAGGTAAACTTGGTCAAAAAAATTCTCGATTCACACAAACATATTTTGGCTCCAAAACCATCCTATAAAAGTTTCAAATGATTTCTATAAAGTGGTACTATATAATCTTTACAACTAAAATCTTCTCTGACTTAGTCATATTAAAAAAGGACAAAAAAAAAAAAAAGAGAAACAGAAAACATAAAGCAAAAAGGAGATGAAAGAAAGGCCCATCAGAGCCGGCCCACTATCTGTACCCCAACTTCACGCATTTAACCGCTCCACTATCTCCCTCGGTTCATCTCCCTCCACACGCCGCCATCAGCCCCACACAACCGCACATCGACGTCGTGCCTGTGAGCTCCGGCCTCCCCACTCGCTCGCGCCTCCCTCCATCCCTCGATGGCGGACCTCGCCTCCCTCTCCCTCATCGGTGGCGTCGAGGCCGGATCCTGCATCCCTCTCCCTCACCGACAGCAATGACGGCGGATCTCGCCTCCCTCTCCCCACCGACAGCGACGACGGCGGATCTCGCCTCCCTCTCCCTCACCGACAGCGACGACGACGGATCCCGCCTCTCTCTGCATCATCGACGGTGAGGGCTCACGAATTTCAGTCCTGCCTCTCGCCAATTGGTTCGATGTCGATGTCCTTGCATCTGTGAACGCAACTGCACCCATGGTTGATCCTGCCTGCATCTTACATCCCTTGCAACAGCAGGGATCAGGTCCCATCGTTCGCACGAGGTACAGGTTCGCTACTACCGACTGCTGTGTTTTTTTCAGAAGTCAATAATTGCAGTTGATTCGTTCTGAACTGTTAGGGAGCAATACGGTTGAGTGTTTTGTGTCCAATTGTTGTGTGTTTAACAGGATGTGCATGAATGGCTGTTTGATTGTCCTCAGGCTTAAAGCTACTCATTTACTCCGTACTACTAATGTAATGTCATGCGTGTGTCTTGATAATAAGGTGTCTGAGTCTGAAAATTCCTGGCATGTACATCCTTTCACCTTGGGTGCGTCTGCAGTTGCCTTGCTAGACTGCGAGCTTATGCAATGGACACTAAGACAAACTGCAGCCAACTTTGATGCCAAGCACCGTGAATTCTCAAGTGTTGAAGTCTTAAAAAAACTGCCACATCCTGGGTTGGCAACAAGGATGGAACATGTGCCATGCCAGGTCCATCATGCAGCAAGCTTTTTGTTCTCACACACATATGTGATAACGATTATTAAAGAAAGTTTGTTTGTGCAGTGTCTCATTGGGTTTTCCTTTAGGGCAAGCAGGCCCTTTCGGATTATTGCAAACTTGCAATGGTTCTGTGCCTCTATAGTAACCGAGACGCTCGTGAATTTGTTCAATTGTTGAATGGGCATGCCTTTGCGGGTTCTAGTCACTATGTGGGAACATCGAAAAGGCAAATAATTCTGTCTTTCCGCCTCTACTATTTTACTAACACCATCTCTCGCACAACTTGCTGCATCTTGATTTTACTTGAACATGTCATTAGCAATCGTTGAACACATGATTTTACTTGATTTTACCGGATCTTTGCAGAAGTCTTAAAAGATTGAGACCCTACTCAAGCGATGCGATACCCTTTCCCTTTCCTCTAGACCCTCTCCACTCCCACGGTTTTGGTTCATCCTAAAGACGCTTTCGTTTCTCTGCGGCATCCGGGTCGGTTGAAGCCGGTGGAAGTCCTAAAGACAAAGGAGTCCATTTTTGGTGGGCAGGTCGAAACCGGCGTTGCGGCAGTCTGATTTTCCAAATGATTTGGCGAGGTTTTAATCAGAACACCCCGGTGTTACTTATCGGTTAAGTCATGGATTAGACAAAATTAAGTTTATTTTATGTTTTTGATCCTAAGTGTGTTGTTGGATGAGGGTTGGATAGTATAGGTTGGGAATCAAATTTGAATCAAATTCAAGTTTGAATTGAACCGAAAACCCTAAATTCCTTTCTTTCTTTTACCCCCTTTTCTTTTATTCAAAATTTATAAAGAATTTGGGTATGGTTATTAAAGCAAGTTTGTAGAGTTTTCAAAGTTGAACAAAGTTGGTATTTTGAGTTTTCAAAGTTTAGTTCAAAAATTTAGAGTAATTTTGAAAATACCAAAATTAGGGTTTTGTTCCCTTTTGATTTAAAAAACCATATTTCAAAATCTAAGCAAAATTTGCAAAAACTTTCAAAAGTTAGTTTGTAGATCTTGTTGAGATGAGCAAAAGTCATGTACAAAGTTTTTTCAAGTTGTTACATGATTTTAAAAGTAATTTTGAATTCAAATTTCAAAATTTTGAACTGCATTTCAAAAAGTCATATTTAGAGGCTGAATTTGAAAATCTTCCAATTGTGAAAATTGTAGATCTTGGAAAATTAGGCTAAGTCACTTTTTGGAGTTTTTGAAGATCAGTTCAAATTTTGGGAGAATTTGATCAAAATCGAGAAAGTTAGGGTTTGGGTGCTCACGGTGTCGGCACGAGGGGTCGCCCATCTTGGCTGCCGGCCGGCGTCGCCCGTGGCCGTTCTCGCTGGTTCCGGCGAGCGCGCGTCTGGAACATTTGGTGAGCTTCGCGACTCCTCCGACCACCTCACCGTCCCCTTCTCTCTATAAATAGGCGGGCGGGGGGCGCCGTTTTCTTCTTTCCCCTTTTTCGCCGCCGCCGGAATACCTCTGCCCGCGCCCGTCGTGCGGCGCCGTCCCGAGCATCCCTCGCCGTTCAAATAGCCAGCGTCGTCGCAACTCTCTTGCGCGTCGTTTGAGCCAAGAATCCCAAGCTAGCATCGCCCGTAGTGCCCGCGCGAGGCGGGTCTTCCCCAGCCTTGTCCGGATCTCCGCCGCGAAGCTTCGCGCCCGTCGTCGTCCGTTCACTCCGGTGGGTTTCAGCTTGCACCAACACCTGTTTTCGCATCCCCCGCATCGTGGTCATGATCGACCCTTTTGTTTTTCAGTAGAAGCCCCAACTCGTCGAACGGTGAACCCGGGCACCGCCATCCGCCATAGCGGGCTCACCTCCGACCTAGCTCAGCGTAACCTTAGGCCTGTTCTAGCATCGTGGTGAGCTCTTGGCGCCCTCCTTTCTCCGTTTTTCCTTTTTATCCATCACCGTGCGCCGGAACGCGGCCCGCGCCGCCGCAGCGGTGGCGTCGCGCGTCGTCGCCAGCGGAAGTCCGTCTCGGCCGGGCGGGGATCAACGATAGCAGGCGGTGCATGCGCATTCTTGGCGGCCGGCCCAACGCATTCAACGGGCCGGTTAAATCCTTTGTTCATAGCGGTAGGTCCACCATGCACAGTAGCGAGGCCGTGCGTGCTTGGGGCCGTGCGATCTTGGGCCGGATTCAACCCTAAACCTTTTTTTTTTTTTTTTATGAAATGTTTTATTCAATTTCTATATGTGTGAATAGTGTCTGATTTTGTTATTTTCATATAAATTCATATACTTGTTTAAAAATTACTCAAAATTTTTGTGTAGCCTTCTTATGAGTATGTCTATCCATGAAAAATTTGAAACTCTCGATTTTGAGTAGTTCTTGCATGATTTAAAAATACAAATTTTTAATTGAAAAATGCATCTTACATGATTTTTAGAAAATAAAATATTTATTCAAAAATCATGAAAATTGATTTGGTGTCTGTTTTTATGCTATGATCTAGTTGTACAAAAAGTTTGGAGCCTTTTTGACAAAGTTTATTTATTTGTTTTTTTTTATGCTTTATTTATTTAATTAGAAAATGAAATGATTAGTGATTTCCGACTTAGGTTTTGTGAGACTTTTGGATTGTTTTGTGAACCCTAAACCATGCCTTTATCAAGTGGTCCTTGAGAACTCCTTAGGCAATGGTGATGATATCTTGTAGAGTAGTTCAACAAGTTGGTTTTGTTGGGTTGCAACTTTATCGTGAAGGAAAGTTGTACTCAAGTGTTTATCATTTCATGCATCCATCAAATATCATATTTATACTTCATCATGCTAAAGCATGCATCATCATCTACGTGTAGAGTATACGAGAGTGAGATGGTTCATGATGGTCGGGCTTGAAGAAGATCCATCCACCGATGATATCGAGGTCAAGTATGTCTCGGGTGATCTCGTTAAAGAATCTAACTTTTTCCTCGCAACACGTGCAAGCCCCCGGTTACATTACACCTTTCCTTGATATTTTAAAAGTTTTATATCACTTATGTCTATGCTATGTTGCATTAAGTAATTAGGAGTTGAGTGATAACCTAATTGCCGCATTATCATCCTTGTTTATTTCAATACCATCCTTGATAACTTGTTTCTTTTCGAAAATGCTTAGTGATGCTTAGCCCTCGCTTAATTAGTTAAGTTTCTTCATCAAAATGTTTTATTTGAGAAGATAGTACTGCTTTTTTTTAAAGAAAGAGATGTAGTGATGAATTTGAGATCGGACGGGGACGTAGGTTGAAAGCCGGCGGGATACCTAGCTGTGCTTGTCCCGTGTTGGTCGTTTAAGGACCGTCCGTTGTTTGGATTGTTAAGTTCGACTTTTGAACGCAAGTACGCCCGAGGCCTACCGCAAAGGCACGCTCGATTAGCGATCACCCCGTCGATCGACCCTAACTAGCCACATACTCCGGTAAGCCGGATCTCGGTGGAGCCAAATCGGGAATGGCAACCACGCACTGGGAGTGGAGAGATGGCGGGAGTACATGTTACCCTCGTGGGTTAAAGTCCCGGATTGGAGGTGTACGGTATTCTCGGGTGGCGCAGGCCTCGTTCCCGTTTTGGACAAATCTGAGAAAAGGTTGATATATGCAAGTTTGGGTACTACATATGTCGTGTGGTTAGGGATCCCCAGCTGGGTATAATCGGTTCATGAATCGCCGTTGCTTCACGGTTATGGAGACCCGTTCTTCTGTCCTTTCATCGTAGTAAATGATGGAATATGTTTTTGAGGAAAGAGAGTTGGAATAAGAAAATATGTTTGCTCTAGAATAGGATAACCTAGAGTATATGAGCTACTAATCTGAATTACAAATATTGAAAGTAAGGATTCACTTATAGTAAGCTTTTCGCAAAAGAATTCTTGATTCTTGCTAAAGCCTTACCTTGACTCCTAAGACCAAAGATTCCCGAAGTCTTCTCCTATTTTCTTTTAGTCGGGTAAGTCTTGTTGAGTACTCCGTACATCGGGGTTTGTTAACCCTTGTTGCGAATCTTGACTCTTCTTTTTGCTAACCAAGGTTGTGTCGGTGGGCTCGACATGACTTGGATGTCTCCTATAGTTAAACTCATCTTCCACAAATTAAGTTAAGTTTACTCAAATGTAACTCATTTACCTTTTGTAAAATTAATATTATTATTCTTCCGCACTCTGATCTGTATTTTTGTAACAAATATGGTAATGTTGTAGCTACTCCTTTGTTGATCCTGGTATAAGAGTGGTGTAATCGGGGTTTCCGATGACACCGGCAAAGCTTCTTAAGTTATTGGGTGCTTCTTGCACAACCTGTTAGAGGTCTTTGGGACAAAGATAGGTGCGAGTGGGCCCAAAGTAATTAGGAGGTTACGTTACATAATCTATCTATTGTTGAGTCCTTTTTCCGTTGAAAAGATAATTTCATAGTCAAGCTTCATCGTGGCTTGACATATGTTGAATCTCTGTTAGTCTCGTGTATATACCATATCTGTGTTGCACCTACATTTTGATGATCGCAGGCAGTAATTCCTGCCTAGCTGCCTTGCAAAACAATAGAAGGTAAGTTCTAGCTGATTTAGTGTAAGTTGTAGTTGTAGCTTTAAACAATTATAAATTATGAAATATGGTTCTTACTAATCAGCTCTGTAGGTGCTTTAGTGGAAGTGCCGATCATAATTGCATATCATTCTGTACATCTGTTAGTTTTTACTTTATTTTGTTTTGTACTATTGTGTGATGATCTTTTTTCTCCATAATCGTTGTTTGGGATTGTAGTATCAGTATACAAGCGCCGGAAACAAGTAGTAGAATATTCCGCATGATTGTATCTTTTTGTTAATATTTCCACTACTTCTAATAAAGTGGGTATTGATTGTTGCGTGTTTTGCAAAACAGGTTGTCTTCACGTTCATGGGGCTGGCTTCCGATGGTTATGAGCTCATGGCCTGGACTCGGGACTCATGGCATGCCCGCCCATTTAGCACTATGCACGAGCCCAACTCCATATTTCTCTCGGATTTTATCCACGATGCAATAGCTACTAGGAGTACTTTGTTTTATGCACTATAATTTGTAAAATGTGATTCTGTTAAAAAAAGAGATGTATGTACTGGTTAAATTTTGATTTTGTTCATTTTCTTATGAGATTATTTGAATTAAATGTGTTTCATGACAAATGGGCCGTGCATGATTTTACTTAACGAAATTGACACACGAAAAGGTAATTATGCCACACGGTCCCCCCTCGAAAACACACCACGTGGACCTGCTCCTAGATGTCGTTAGATGGCTAATCATGACCAAAAAACGGGTCTATTGGTGACGAAATCGGACCGTCACATAACACAAACGCCGTTAACGGCGCGTCGGGCCGACGCCTCGACGCACGGGACGATTATGACGAATACTAGGTTGCATGCATGACCAAACGTCATCGTCACAGTTTGAATTCATTTCCATGACGACATGTAATTCGTCACAGATTCAAGACACATCGGTGACGAAAATATGCATTTCGTCACAGCTGACCAAATGTGACGCGACCTTTTTGACGATTTCAAATCGTCACTAGCTCGTCACGAATGACCACCAGTGACGTTTCTGGCGTCTTCAATGACCAAAGGGGAACGTCATCCATCTCAACATTCCTACTAGTGTATCTATCCTATAATGTGATCACACGCTCTATCGTGTCTTGGTCACTAAAAGAAAAACCCTATCAAGTATACCTTTGCCTTGATCTCCCGGGTTCCTCTCAAGCCGATCTCCGAAGCTTGACGATCCATCAAGTCCACCGACATTGTCCATGTTCATAATCATCATGCTCCTTGTCATCCACCTAATCCTTTCTTAGATCACACACTTAGAGCAAAGGATTAGTCCACAAGTATGTCATCAATTTTCAAAACCAAACATTAGATTTCAATCTCCCCTTTTTGGTAATTGATGACAACTCTAAACACAAAGATTTGAAATAAAATTCAATTGAACTTGAATTGCTTGCCCATAGAAATTTGATCATGAATCAAGAGATGGACAATCATTTCAAGGTTCGGTTTTTGATAGTAGTAGCTCCCCTACATATGTGCTTCCATGTGTTTGGATCAAGTTGGCACATATGTATGGATAGAAATCTTGGGGAAAGATACTAATACCAAAAGAGATGCTAAGGTTCTAGAATTTGGACCTTTGAAGCGTGAAACCATCTGAGTCCTTAGCATCATGTATCTAGACATTCATCAAAAACTCAACATACCCCATGAGATCAACATTATAGGCTAAAATGTGAGCTTTGTCTAGATACATCCTATGCATGCTAGTTGATCAATACATCAACCAATTTTCAAAAACTAGCATACACCAAGCAATCATGTATATTGAATTTAGATTGCCAATGCAACATCACATTATGATCATGCACATAACAAATGCACAAATAGTCTATGAGCTTGCTCCCCCTATTTGTGTGATCCTTTTCAACATCTTTGTGACTTATTCCTCCCTCTTTGTCAACAATCACAAAAAAGGTATAAATGAGAGAAATCAAGTCAATCAAAGTCACACATGTGGTCTCATCTAGATCACTTGCCTTTCTATGTATTCAAGTTTGAACCAAGGACAAGCTTTTTCACACCTCATATACATAAGGGTTATCTTACACCATGTTAGAATACACATCAATAGCTCATTTTCTAGAGTTGACACTAGGATTGCAAGCACATAAACATGTCATATGCCACCACTAGTTCATAGAACCAATCAAAACAATAGTGGTGCCACACATACATTGAAAACATTTGATTTTCCATGAATGAGCCTAGTAAGCGTGCATGATGGCTAGATGAACTAACAAGTCCTTAGCAAATATGAATGCCATGACAACCAACTTTTACCTTTGGGTTTGTCGAAGGAGAGGCATGTCATATAAGTGGGGTGCATCAACTCAAATTGGAGAAGTCAATGATGTTCAATTCTCCCTTTAGCATGCAAAACCTTTTCTCATCAAGTGGCTTGGTGAATATATCGGCTAGTTGATCTTCGGTGCCAATGCCCATGATACAAATGTCACCCTTTTTGTTGATGATCTCTTATGAAGTGATGCCTTATATCAATGTGCTTTGTTCTTGGATGTTGAACCGGATTTTGGGTCATCTTCCTTGCACTTTCATTGTCACAATACAATGGGACTTTATCAAATTGGAATCCAAAAATCCTTCAATGTTGACCTCATCCAAAGCAATTGAGTGCAACAACTTCCCGCACTAATGTATTCGGCCGGCGGTTGAAAGAGCAACACTATTTTGCTTCTTTTGAAGACCATGATACTAGTGACATTCCAAGAAATTGACATGTGCCACTTGTGCTCATTCTATTGATCTTGCACCCTCCATAGTCGGAATCCGAATATCCAATCAAATCAAACTTGGATCCCTTTGGATACCATAGTCCCACATCTTGTGTGCCCTTCAAGTACCTCACAATTCTCTTTGTTGCTTTGAGGTGACTTTCTCTTGGATCGGATTGATATCTAGCACACATGCCCACACTAAATGCTATGTCCGGTCTTGATGCGGTTGCATAGAGCAAGCTTCCAATCATAGACCTATACTTCTTTTGTTCAACCATGTTGCCACTAGGGTCGGGGTCTAACCTTCCATTGGTTGCCATTGGTGTGGACATTGACTTGGCATCTTGAAGATCAAACTTCTTGATCATGTCTTTGATGTACTTGCCTTGACTAATGAATGTGCCATTCTTCAATTGCTTGATTTGAAGTCCTAGGAAGAAGGTGAGCTCTCCAAGCATTGATATTTCAAACTCATTGGCCATCATCTTTGCAAACTCTTCACAAAACTCTTGGTTGGTTGACCCAAAGATAATGTCATCAACATATATTTGCAACACAAATAATTCTTTTGCCAATCTTCTTGGTGAAGAGAGTGGTGTCCACCTTGCCCATCTTGAACCCTTTAGAGAGGAGAAAATCTCTCAATCTCTCATACCATGCTCTTGGTGCTTGCTTCAAGCCATACAAAGCCTTCTTCAACTTGTAGACATGGTTGGGATACTCTTCATCTTCAAAGCCCGGGGGTTGTTCAACATACACCAACTCATTGATGAAGCCATTTAAGAATGCACTCTTCACATCCATTTGATAGAGCTTGATATCATGAGCACATGCATAAGCAAGCAAGATTCTAATTGCTTCAAGTCTAGCAACCGGTGCATAGGTCTCTCCAAAGTCAAGACCCTCTACTTGAGTGTACCCTTGAGCTACTAGCCTTGCCTTGTTTCTCACAACAATTTCATCTTGATCTTGCTTGTTCTTGAAGACCCACTTAGTTCCTATCACATTGTAGTCCTTTGGCCTTTCCACCAATTCCCATACATCATTTCTCTTAAAATTGTTCAACTCTTCATGCATGGCATTGATCCAATCTTCCTTCTTGAGTGCATTTTCAACGTTCTCCGGTTCTTCTTGTGCTACAAAGGCATGGTGAGCACAAAAAGATGCTAATCTTCTTCTAGTAACCACTCCACTATTGATGTCACCCATAATTTGATCAATTGGATGATCTCTTGCTATGTTGGATGGTTGCATCACTTGCACTTGATGACTAGGATGAGTGGATGGACTAGCTTGTTGCTCTTGATCTTGATATTCATCTTGAGTACCACTAGTGCTTGCTTCACTTGCATCAATTAATTGTAGTGGTAGGCAATGGAGTGTCTTCATCATCTTCAACTTGCCTTGGCCGAATGTCACCAATATCCATTGACCTCATAGCATTCTCCAAGTTGGAACCACTCACATCATCATGATTTTCAACTTCATTTTGAGAACCTTAGGTTTCATCAAATTCAACATCATGAACCTCTTCAAGCTTGCCACTACCCAAGTTCCAAACTCTATATGCTTTGCTTGTGGTTGAATATCCAACAAGGAACCCTTCATCACATTTCTTGTCAAACTTGCCCAATCTTATGCCTTTCTTGAGAATATAGCATTTGCATCCAAAGACTCTAAAGTATCCAATGTTGGGCTTCCTTCCATTGAGCAACTCATATGGTGTCTTGCCAAGCATTCCATGGAAGCCAATCACCGTGATCAATATGAAATCTCCAACGAGCAACCACACAATTGACACGATGATTTTTACCAAGGTTCACGTGCTTGCTGGCACGCTAAGTCCTCGTTGTGGCGACACACTCACTTGACGTGTGCTAAGCTTAATGGCCGGTGCCAAAACTCCTATGGGCGCTCAAGCAAACGATCACAAGAGAGGGTCCAACAAGCCACGAGCAATCCACTAGTGCTCCTTTCGCTAATCTCCCGCGGGGTAAGGAACGACCCCTCACAATCACCACCGGTGTGGCCTCAAACAAGCTCCACTTGAGCTCAACACCGCCTCTTGCTCCAAGCCGCTAGGGAACCGGGCAAATTCCCAAGAAAACAAGAATCACACGGGCTCTCCAAGGATGAAGTGCTTCTAAATGCAACCGATGCAAGCAATGCACTTCTATCTCTCTCAATCTCATCAAGAATCCGAATTAGTGATGAGGAGATGAGTGGAGAGGAGTCTCAAATGCTCACTAGCAAGTTAGAGTGTTCAAATGTGCAAGAGAGAGCCTAAGGAACCAGCCAACCAAGTATATATAGGGCTCCTCTCGAAATGGAGCCGTTGCTCCAAAAAATTTGCTCTCTGCGCACTGACCGGACGCGACCGACCGGAACCACCAGGTCCGGAGGGTCCGGCGGTGCTTCCTGGCCGCTACCGACAAGGCATGGGCCCATACCGGCGCCCTCCTCCGGCGCGTCCGCCGATGCTTCCGGTCGGGCACCGGAAGCGTCCCGTCCCTACGTCCGATCCCTCGCGTCCGCCAAAACGCCGCTGCAGGGCTCTGCCAGACGCACCCACCGAGCCACCGGTGTGTGCGTCCCGGTCACTTTCCAGCGCGGCGGCGCCCCGAAAACAAAGAAGTCTTCATCTTTTTCTTTGCTCTTTGCTTCAACCTTGCTTTGCCTCTTGCTAAGGGTTGCCAACACGTCAAGATGACCACGTTATCACCAATGTTAGCATCGTCGAGATGTTAGGCAAGATCGAGTTAGTGCTCTCATGTCCTAAATGCAATATGCAAGTCAATTGGACCTAGAAGCACTTCACCAAAGGATTGTCGCGGCATTCCCTCTTGATAGTCGGCTATCTATCCTATAATGTGATCACACGCTCTATCGTGTCTTGATCACTAAAAGGAAAACCCTATCAAGTATACCTTTGCCTTGATCTCCGGGTTCCTCTCAAGCCGATCTCCGAGCTTGACGATCCATCAAGTCCACCGACATTGTCCATGTTCATGATCATCATGCTCCTTGTCATCCACCTAATCCTTTCTTAGATCACACACTTAGAGCAAAGGATTAGTCCACAAGTGTGTCATCAATTTTCAAAACCAAACATGAGATTTCATGGGGGAGCAAGTATTCTTTTTTCCACCTTACCCATATTGCAAGTTGTCAGGAGCGGCGTTTGTTTGATAGCGCTCTGTGGCTTCTTACATAGAGGAGAGCGCATTGCCTAGCACACCCTAAATACATTAAATGGGACATATAAGTGAACAATGATTTTACTAGTGACATTTATACCACCCTAAAAAACAATTGTATGAAAGAGAACAAATTAGATTATGCAAATGACACGAGAAAAACAAACTATCATATTTCCTAGCCAGTCTTTTCAGGGAAGAAAATACAAGGAAAAACTGGTGCTTTTGTGATGTCAGTGGCCACAGCCCACAGTCGACTAGATTTGATTCTCTCACGAGGAAAACATAAATGATCATTTGGCATGAGCACTCACTCATCGCCCGCTACAAAAAGAAGGAGAGGGAAATTGCTTCCTTCAATACGAGCCGTCCATAGTTGAGTTGATCATTATTTTTCTCACGACTCAGGTAAAGCTAAGCATAAATAAAGTGTTAAGCAAAGATAGAAAATCAGTGCAAAAACACGTTGTCCATCTTTTTTTCTGCCCGCCCGTGAATCCCGTGCAAATACGACTTCAAATTAGTGCAAAACGAAACGGAATGTCCAAAATAGTCCCTCTCCGAACGTTTTTTTTTTAGAATGACACGGTACAACGTAGACGCCACAAACACGCACGCACACTCACCCCTAAGAACACACGCGACGCAAACCCTATCCCTATGAGCACCTCCGGCTGACCGAGCACCCGGCAGATCCGAGATTTTCGGTTACCATTGGCGCCTCGTCGCCGACGGAACGCCGCTACCACTTAATGCATAACGCCGGTAAATCCGAAAATCCAAGGAAAAGGTGCGAAGACACCAAGATTTAAACCCCTGGGTAGGGCCCCACTGGACCGTCTCTATCATTTGGACTACAAACCAATTCGCAAGTCCCTCTCCCAACGTTAATTAGTACGTACCGCATGCTTCGTGTGCAGAGCCCGGCCCAAGCTGCCGCGCTGCCGCGTGGAGCTGGTGGGAATTCATTTTTCAAAAGTAACGATGACTCATTAGAGCCTTAAACTCGAGACCACGAGAACATGAGATCTTTGCCCTACATTATTTATATGTATATTATGACCAGTTAACGATATTTTTTAATGGCCAGGAAAGGAGCCCGCTGCCCTCCCATTAGACCACAAACATTTTTGTTATTTTTGATGCACAATATTTTGTGAGCAAAATACACCATAGGTCCATTATTTTTTTGTTTTGTGCCATTTAGGTTCGTCTCACCTTTAAAAGTGCATTTAGATCCATTATCTTTGTTTTGCATCTGCCCTACTTTTATAATTTCACAATTATTTATTTCAATCTCATGTGGCACTTTGTTTCATAATAAGCAGCAACCATTGATTTTAAAGACATCTACAGGAATATTTGTTTATTTGCTTCAAGCCAATATTACTAGATACGCAAACGTGCCATATGACCACAATGATGTTATATATAAATTTAACACACGTGGTAGCACGTGTTTAGCTATAATATCTAATAAAATTGCACAACTAATTAAAATGCAATGATGTGCGTAAGATGTGCGCCGCAATTTTGCTAGTAAATAAAAATAAAACAAAGTGGTTTATTTTTCTTGGCCCAAAGACCCAGCAGTCGGTGGCCACCAAGAGATTGGGTCCCTTTGCCAATGCGCTTTTGGACTCTGGTCTTGGCCTTGGCTTTTGCAACCTTTTCCACCAACCTTCCTCTCCAAGCTCGTCCAGCGTATAAATCATATCGTCAGACCATTCCAATCCGGCAACTCCTGCTCTGCCTGAGCCTGAGCGTATCCAGAGAAGGGAAGGCGGCTAGCAGAGAAGAGGGTAGGCGGCGGCGGGAGCGAAAGAAGAGCGGCAAATCCAAGAGAGATCAGAGCTTCAGAGGGGGAGAGAGAGAGAGAGAGAGAGAGAGCGCCGAGCATGGAGAGCCCGATCTCGAGGACTAATCTGAATTGCATCAGCCTGGCGGACCCGGACGTCCAGAAATCGGTCGCGCTCCTCAAGCAGGTCTGCGGTTCTTTCTTGATTATCGTAATTTTAGTCGCTCAGGTGTCTGAATAGAAGGCAATTCCTCGGGCTTGAAACTTGCTTTCTCGAGAACCATCTTGTCTTTTTGATTATTTATAACTGTATAGAAGGCAATTCCTGAGTTCCATCACTGCAGTATTGTCGTTTCTTTTCATGAGGAAGTATAGGAATCTGCTTGTTATTATGTCTGTGTTTTTTTGTCTATTCTAAAGGCAGGTTAATAGAATTGGGTGGCTATCAGTGTACAAGTTCCACAAGAACATGTACACGAATTTCACTCCTTTTCAATATATATACTCCGTATTACACTAATTGTGTTACCATTGGTCAGCAATTGCTTTCACCTAGTATATTATTTAATTGTCCCTTCAAATCTCATCCCTTTCGAAACTAAAGGTTTGGTTAGATTATGCTGACAAGACTGACCTGCGGACCTGCCATCTTGCAATTTCTTTAGGTGTCTGTTGTTAGGTTCGTCAGCACAAAAGCAGCAACTTTGCCCAAAGATTTATGTATAGTTGGTTCTCTTTATTTGGTGGATTCTTGTTGGTTCTTGCCTTCTTGGATTGTTTATTTGTCCCCGTGTACCATTTTTTATTTCCTTGATTATGCCAAAAGTACATCTTGCCTGCCTCTATCTCTATGGCACAATCCATATAAATGCATGTTACTGTTTGTTGGCATGTTATTTTGGAATTGGTAAATAGCAAGACATTGATATATAGCGTGCATCTGTGTTCTAGATTTTCTGATACTTGTTTCTGGAGCCACACTTTGTTCAGTTTGTTGCCTCGACTGGCTATAATTTAGTCTTGAACCACTAAAAAATCTAGTGTGCATGATATTGAAGTTTGCATGTTTCACAGCTGATGCTTGAGTATTAAATATCTTTGCTGGCTCTGTTCTTATAACAGCTCTGTATCATATTCTTCTTCCTGAAAGCAATGTTTTTGTTTGGTAGGCATGCCTGGATTCAGGCTTCTTCTATGTTGTGGATCATGGGATAAGCCAAGAGTTCATGGATGAAGTTTTTTTGACCAGAGCAAGAAGTTCTTTGACCTTCCTCAGAGTGAGAAAATGAAGCTTCTCCGAGACGAGAAGAATCGAGGGTACACACCCATGCTAGATGAAATACTTGACCCTGAAAATCAAGTGAATGGTAAGTTACTCAAACTCCACTCTTGTTGCGGCACATCTATGGTTGACAACTGCTAGTGATGAAAAATCTTGTCAGGTTGTAACAGTATTAATTTCAAAAAGCATGACATCTTTTTTAAAAAATAATAAATCTAACGGCAACTGCACTGAGAAAATCACACTTTAATCTGGATGTCCTACGTTTATGTATTGTACTATTTTCAGATCCATATTTTACACATTCTCATCATCTCTATAATCTGTTTCAGGTGACTACAAGGAAGGATATTATATTGGAGTTGAGGTACCTGCAGATGATCCAGAAGCAAACAGGCCATTTTATGGTCCAAATCAGTGGCCTTCTAAAGGTAAAGTCTTTCCTGTTTGTTGAGATACCATTTACAGAACTGAATGACTCATGAATAAAGTTTTTTCTGTTCATGAATCATTCAGTTTTGTACTTACAACCTCGTACACCGGTTTTAACAGTATATCCTTCTTTGCTCCAGTACCATCATTTAAATTCTGATTCCTTTAACGATTACTTTGGTGATTATCATGACATTACATTGTGTTTCTACATTGTTCCTTTCAAAGTATTACCAAAATGGAGAGAAGTGATGGAGCAATATCACAGGGAGGTGTTGTGAGTTCATTGTTCCTTGACTTCTAAAATTGATACTTATAGAAGCGCACATTTATTATACTAATTGGCTCTAATTTAGCTCTAAATTTGATAAAGTGGATTATGAATGTATGGTAATATGCTCATATCTAGACAATTTATGTATGGTAATAAAGTTTGTAGTTTCTTGAATCATAGCTTTTACTGTTCTGATCTGATCTGTATTCTATAAATTTCAGGAGAGTAGCAAAATCAGTTGCAAGGATCATTGCTCTTGCTCTAGATCTAGATGTGGACTTCTTTGATAGACCTGAAATGCTTGGCGAGCCTATAGCCACTTTAAGGCTCTTGCACTATGAAGGTGGACAAAAAACAGGTCATTCCTTCATGTCAAATGGTATTTACCTGCAAGGAACATAACAAATTCTGTTGTTTGATGTTCTTTCTATCATCAGGTAAAGTGTCAAATCCTGCAAAGGGTGTTTATGGAGCGGGTGCCCATTCAGATTATGGCCTGATAACTCTCCTAGCAACTGATGATGTAGTTGGACTTCAAGTAATACATCTTGAAGCAATACCTTCTCTAATGTGTTTACATGGATTTGTTTCAACTGGGTTTCACCCTTTTGGATTCTGCAGATATGTAAGGACAAGAATGCTCAGCCCCAAGTATGGGAATATGTAGCTCCTGTGGAAGGGTAAAGCCTATTAATCTAAATTACTTTATGTTTCCACCGAGTCATGTCTTTGGCAAGTAAAGGCATGAAGTTCACGCTGGTAATCATATCTCATAATGTGTTTGGACCTTAATTTTCAGAGGATTTATCGTCAATCTCGGTGATATGCTTGAAAGGTGGAGTAACGGCATTTTCAGGTAGGCCAATATGCCTCTGTTTTTTTTTTTTTTTTTTTATGGAAAAAAACTGTGAGGGGGTTCCCCACAGTGGAGCCAACCGGCCTCTGTTACAATAAAGAGTTCGTACTTCTTAGTAGGATCTGGATACTAGCAGTTGCTTATTTTTGGGAGAATTAAATAGTGTTGCTTTGACACCAAGCTGTCAGTTTGAAGAAGAAAATAGCGGTTGTTATGCTTTGTTTACTAGTATTTACTGTTTTCTCATAACATAATTGTTTCTCATACATTTAGGTCAACCTTACATCGAGTGGTCCTAGATGGGAGAGAACGCTACTCGGTAAGTTTCTTCTGTTATGTAGAAAAATTCATTTTGAGTTGGTAGGCTGCCTAGTTATGTATATTATTGTAACCTGAAGTATTGCAAGACGAAAAGAACAAAAAGAAAGAAAAACACCAGTCCTTAAGTTGTTTCCCTGTTCCAGTTGCATTGAAACGAAGCATATATATGGTAATATGCTCTGAATTAGTTGATTTCAATGGCGGTGTTTGCCTTGTCTGGAACAGATAGCCTACTTTGTGGAACCAAGCCACGACTGCGTAGTTGAGTGCCTGCCGACTTGCAAATCCGAATCAAATCCTCCAAAGTAAGCTCGTGCCCCTCAGATGGATAAAGCCAGGCAGCTAGCCATCTGCTGTTCAGCAGGATATATATGTCCGTTCTATTAAATTCCAAATCTTTACAATTGCATCGCCTGTTCACTGTCCAGGTTCCCTCCGATCACCTGTTCTGCATACCTGTCCCAGCGTTACAAGGACACTCATGCAGATCTGAACTCCTACAATGGCAGCAAGGCCTAAAGGATTCCCCATTAAACCCTTTTCTCACTACTAATGTCAGCCATCTATCTGTATGGCAGACATGTAACTCTGCAATAACACGAGGTGTAGGACGGCACTATGTGTGTATTGTGTACTAATAGTCTAATATCAATACCAGGTTACCAGTGTATCACAGTATCAACCGATCAATATAGGTATAGCAGTTGTGTAGATGCCATTCTCCATGTAAGATGAAGAGAAGAAATGAAGATCAAGAATGGCGTTTTCGTGTTGTGAAGTTCCCGAGCTTATCCTTGTGCTGTTGAGGTCCCACTTTGTGTTATTCTGGCAAATAGCTTCGGCGTGAGGACCATAAAGCATTTGGATAATTCTCTTGCCGACTCTTTTTTTGGTGTGTCTGTGTGTGTTGGGGGGTTGACTCATACACCAGCAATTTTGTTGTGGTGGAAATCTGTCCCGTCCACGTGGTGCAGGATATGCCAAAACTTTGCAACGCTTTCGCTTGGCTGGATTCTGGAAGCCTGGAACCAGCTATATCCGACGATCTTCGCTGGGAAGCAGCTTTAATGGCCTAATCCTTTATCCAACGAAATGGCGTGACGATGCTCCTCTCCTGCTCAGAAACGTTGTCGTTGTTTTCATTGTGTGGATTGACGTGAATCCGCAACGTCCAAACAAGGCCCAAGTTCCACACCAATCCACCCCAACACATGCGGATTGATGTGAATTCGTAACGTCCCAACAAGGCCTCAGCGTTTGGAGGGAGGACGAGCGATATGGAATATTATATTACTCTAGTCATACCATTTGTCTCCATTTGAGAAGCTAGGACGTCCCTAGATTAAACACACGGTATAAAAAAACAATGTTATAGCCCTCAAACTTTATAATTATGTTCAAATAACCCCAACGGTGGCCTACCCAAAGATGGTTGACCCTGGTCACGTGCTAATAAGGCGGATGTAGGCTAGGAGTTAAGGGAACTTGCTGATGAGGTAGCCATGGGAGAGAAAAGCAAGTGGGAAAGGATAATGCTGTCGAGGAGGACTGGGAGGTGAAGCAAGTGATAAGAGATTCCAACCATGGGCTGCTCCTAGGTGGGGTAGTCTAGAAAAGAGTGGAGATAATAGAGGAAAAGGTGAACATGAAGAGAGAGAAAAAGGAAAGAAAAGAAGATACCCACTTACAAATGGGTTTACAAATTAGGCCAATCTATGTAGCGGAATACGATGTTAAAACAACTCAACACAAACACTTCTAGGTCATTTAAAATGTACTCCCTCCATAACAAACCGTAAGTCATTCCAAGAATCTTGGAGAGTCAAAGCATCTAAAATTTGACCAAAATTAAAGAGAAGATTACAAAGATTTGTGACATCACATAGGTATACTATAAAAATATAATTAATGAAGAATCTAATGATACTTAGGGGCATCTCCTAAATGTTATGATCTTACCATACAAATTTGGTCAAACTTGGAATGTTTTGACTTTTCAATATTTTTGGAATGACTTATGATTTGGGATAGAGGGGGTATTAAATATTTTGAGAACTATTGTACTAAATTTTATAGTTGAATAAGAGTCATGTAGTCAAGCTTCGATATGTTAGGGCCAGAGATTAGACATTTTGCCTATTACTTGTTGACTCAAGCCAAAACTTCAAAGTGAAGTTTCTAGTCATGTAGTCATGGAGTCATGGACGTCCACATAGTACGTGAATTATAAAAAGCCAAAAAAAAAAAAAAAAAAAGTGAAGGGGTCATGATTTTTTCCTTATCTCAAGCTTCGCTTCCAATATATAAATAACAAGTAATAATCCTACACTTCTATAAAGCAAAACTTCACTAGCTAGCTATTTCTCTCTACATGTAAGCTATCTAACTAAGAAATACACTATCACATACAATTAACCTCTACTAAGCAAAGCTTCACTAGCTATTTATCTAAACATGCAAGTTGTCCACCTAACCAATACAAATCCACTAGCACACGCAGCATAGTGTCCATATCCGCAAAGCATTTTATCGTCCCACTTCAACATACCACGCAATCTACTGATCCACAATTTCCAAAGAACGCAAGGGGGTAGTCCACTAGTTAACTAGAAAGAGAAATCACTTGCTTGCATATGGCACAGAACTGGATAATTCAGTGTCCAGTGACCGAGCAACCAAGGCTAGAGGAGAACATTCCAACTTTTTGAAATTGTTGGCAAGAGGCCAAGAGCCGCGGTCATGCTGCCGGATGGATGAGGCCATAAGGGTGATTTCTTGGACCTTGCTGCACGCCTGCACCAGCTGAACTCCTAGACGGCAGTGAAGGATTGCACTTGGGTGGAGAAGCTAGAAAAGAGCAAACAGCTGGATCAACCTTCTATGTTGAATTTCTTGTCCAAAAAAAAAAAAAAAAAAAAAAAACAATTCTATGTTGAAGGAAGCCTCTGGCGTGAAGTAGATGAGAGTAGCAGTCATTCTTGTTGGATGTGAGTGTGTTGTGTGGTTGCTGAGTGCTTGCTTTTGCTAAGACTGGAGATAAAAGCCCTTGAACTCTATCTAAAAAAAGAGAAATCACTTGCAACAATTCGTTTGTGCTGAGGGCTTGAGGCTTTGAGCTAACTTGCATAATTCTTTGGTTTCACTTAAATTTGGCCATCTTGATTTGTTTAATTTCACGGCTATCTGACTCTTTCAGACACTTTAACAGACCATCATAAGCGAGAAAAAGAATAACAAACAATGGGAAACAAAGATTGCTTGCTTTCGTATCATAATGTTACAACATTATATACGCATATACAGGTATAGTGTCAACCAGCAGCACCAGCACCAAGGGTGGTTAGCAGCAGGGACTATAAACAACAATGACTACAACATTGCAGTATCATTTGCGTCGATACATTTTATATTACTCCAAAATTGATCCCAGCAACACTACTGGTAGTTGCGGTAGTCAGGCGAGTACATGCAGCTCTCTGCATATGCCACCAGGTCTTTGGGGGAGGCAGACGGGTCGCCAAACCTGCAGAGGGAAGTTGATGATGTCAGAACAGACAGGCATGAGACCTGGTGGTGAATGCCAAGATGTGGAAATGGTGCCTGCAAACGCAAAACGGAGGACGTGCGTACCGAGTTCATAAGCTTTTGCAGCCACGGCTGCAGCAATGTACGCAGAGATCTTTCTAATGTTGGTGAAGGGTGGGAAGATCGATCCAGTGACAAAGTTCGCTTCTGTTGCCTGATCAGCTAGTGCGGTCGCTGTTTGAATGAATGAAACATGAGATTGGTCCCTAGTCTCATCAAGGTATTAGAAACGATTGTTTATGCCCAACGGTTTCCGTTTGGAGATACTTACAGGCGGCAAGAAGCATGTCCTCGTGGACACGAACGGCTCCAGACATAACAACACCGAGGCCGAGTCCAGGGAAGATGTAGGCATTGTTCGACTGTTGTAAATAGCACAGGAGAGTTAGCAATAAAAAACTTATGTTTTGCTGGGATTGCATTGCATTGCCTATAGTAGGATTTAATATTAGAAACAAGTTCTACCTGCCCAGGTACAAAAGTCTTCCCATCGTACTCCACAGGAGCAAATGGACTGCCACTGGCAAATACTGCACGACCCTGAGCATAGAGTGCAAATAAAGAGATATGAGTTGCAAACTACAGAGTACAGACCCCACAAATTTCTTTCCAGAAATCAGCCATTTCTTTTTTCTTTTTTGGTCCAATTAGATCATAGTTTAATGAACAGGAAACTGAGCACGGATAATCTTCTAGTGATGACTACATTCAAAATGGTAATCAGACAGTGCACAAAATGCCAAATGTTTTGACTCGAGAGGACTAATTCCAATTTGCAGATCAAACTTTGCACAAGGTGATTAGACAGCTCACCTTAGTCCAGGTATATGCTTGTTCAGCAGTACATTCAGAATGTGAGGTTGGATTTGACAGTGAAAAGATGATAGGCCTCTGCATTTATAATTAGCAATATCAGAGGTCAGTTTTCCATCATCACAATATACCACCAACAATGTCAGAAAACAGAAGAAAACAAATTACCTCATTGATGGAAGCCATGGCCTCAATAATTTCTTGTGTGAATGATCTTCCAACTCCAGATGTCCCAATCAGAACTGTAGGTTTGATGGACTGGAGGATACGACGAAAGGTTAGTAAATTCGTTTTATAAAAACAACACGAACAAGACAGCTTTAAGTGAAGGCAGCAGCTGCTAAATGAACTGAAGTACACAATCTTAAATGCACATGAGCGTGACTACCTGAACAGCATCATACAAGGTTGTCAAGGGCTCATACTCATGCGCCCAAGGTTTTTTGAACGGCGCAAGGGAGTTTTTACGAGAGTCAACAATCAAACCCTGTATACAAAATATCGTGTTAGGACATCAGATAAACATGTGAGCAAACATTGCACTAGCAACAGCGCATTTTCCTTTGGTTACACACCTTTGAGTCCACCAGCCAAACCTTCTTGCGGCACTCTTCAATTGGAGCATTCGTCTATAAATCGATCCCCCAGTACTCGTTAGAGAAAGAACTAGGACAAAGGAAACCTACCACACATTCAGAGAACAATGAAGCTAGTTACCTGTTTCGACATCTCAAGGGCAATGAGTTCTGCAATACCAGTTCCAGCCTGAAATCAAATACATTATCAGAATCTTATTGATGGGTCTACTTTCCTTGATAAAACAGAATCTTGCTAATGGTCACAACCACAACTCAGATACTAAGTACATAACATGCTTCGCAGTTGGGTGACAAAGGAAATAACAGTTCACCAGGAGATGTTTTAACTAACCTCCCCAGCATGCTTTGTTGTTGGTGTTTGGCTTTTAGGTTTATTTAGTATCCTTTCTATACTCGGTGGTTCACGTAGAGGGATTGTTTTACTCTAATCTGAGATATCCAATCAATTTGAAATTATAAATTTGTCGAAACACCTATTCACCCCTTCTATGCGACACCCTTGGTCCATTTGCCTTTCCTCATCACTATGCCTCCGTCATCACTACATTGTCATCCAGTTGCTAGATATGTGGCCACTCACATCAAATACAATTGGTCGTCTTATAGCTAAGCTAATCAACTGTTTTGTTAACATGTAGGAGAGAAAAGAGACCTTAGCTATCATGCAAGCAAGAAATCTCAACACAGAAGGTAGTGAAGTATATGTAAAGAGAGATGTAAAGTGTGAGACACACTACCACGTAATAGTAGTAAAAACTTCTTTTAGATAAATATAAGACAACTAATGTATAACTTTTTTCTTATAACTTATTTTTTTAGCCAAAACTTAACACTATTATTGATCTTGCTCTTAGACTATAGCAAGAACCTTGTACGCCACAACTGATGCTCCACATTGTCAGTTTATTTGTCTAAGAGATCCTCCATGCTCCCAACGACGGTTGTGATCATCATGCGTCACGGAAGGATAAATGTCATTGATAGGGCATTTTAAGGTGGGAAAACGACGGTTGTGCTCATCATGCTTTAGGGAATGATAAAATGCCATTGATAGAGCTTTCAAAGGTGGGACCTACTCTCGTTCCCTCTATCCCTGATCTGATCATCTATTTCAAGGACACGTCTTTGCTCCACAAGTGACCTGCTACCATCTCTTGTACATAAACATTTACATAGTCAAGCAAATATGATTACATACCAGGTAGCATCTAAAGGACCAGTTTAATAGAGCTCCCAACCCACTTCTCGTTTTCTCCTGGTCCATTTTGCTATAGACTTGAAGTGATGTCGTTTGGCAAAACTCCCATATGATAGCTCCAACTCCTAACCCGATAGAGGAAGAGTGTAAGTTGTGGCGGCGTGGGCTCGGTATCAGCGAGCGCGATGATGACAAGGTCGGTCTCGAGACGACAAGAGAAAGACAACGAGTGAGGTGAAGTGAAAGTGGGTGGGGGAGCAAGTATTCTTTTTTCCTCCTTACCCATAGTGCAAGTTATCAGAAGCGGCATTTGTTTGATAGCGCTCCGTCGCTTCTCGCATAGCGCATTGCCAAACACACCCTAAATACATTAAATGGGACGAATAAGCGAACAATGATTTTACTAGTGACATAAAAATCAATTGTATGAAAGAGACAAATTAGATTATGAAAATGACACGAGAAAAAAACATGCTATCATAGCCAGTCTGTTCAGGAATAAAATACAAGGAAAACTGGTGCTTTAGATGTCAGTGGCCACAGCCCACAGTCGACTAGATTTGATTCTCTCACGGGGAAAACATAAATGATCATTTTGCATGAGCACTCACTCATCACCCGCTACAAAAAGGAGAGAGGGAAATTGGCTGCCTGCAAAACGAGCCGTCCATAGTTGAGTTGATCATTATTGTTCTCACGACTCAGGTAAAGCTAAGCACAAATAAAGTGTTATGCAAAGATAGAAAATCAGCGCAAAAACACAAATATAAAAAAAATACAACAAAGTGGTTTACTCCCTCCATCTCAAAATAGATGTCATTCTCGCTTCCCGAGAAATCAACGTTTTTCAAAATGCCCAAGAATTATATATTAAAATATATAAATATTTATGCTAAGTAATTGGTCATCGGAAAGATTTTTAAATCTAGTTTTTAACAAATTTCCAAATTTATTTTGAGATTTAAATGTTGCACGTATTTTGTACAAATCTAGTCAAAAGTTAAAAAGTTTGACAATCTCAAGACGCATCCCACAATAAGACATCTATTTTGAGATGGAGGGAGTATTTTTCTTGGCCCAAAGACCCAGGCAAACGGTGGCCACCAAGAGATTGAGCCTGCTCGGCCGGTAGCACGTGTTTAGCTATAATATCTTTGTGAGAGAAAGTACTGCTTTGGTTGCGCGCATCTTTGTGAGAGAAAATATCACCGACCTTTTCTTGGCCGATAAAAGCCGAACAGGGCCATTGGGTCCCTTTGCCAATGCGCTTTTGGACTCTGGTCTTGGCGTTGGCTTTGCAACCTTTTCCACCAACCTTCCTCTCCAGGCTCCTCTCCAAGCTCGTCCAGTGTATAAATCATCTCGTCAGACCATTCCAATCCGGCAACTCCTGCTCTGCCTGAGCCTGAGCGTATCCAGAGAAGGGAAGGCGGCTAGCAGAGAAGAGGGTAGGCGGCGGCGGGAGCGAAAGAAGAGCGGCAAATCCAAGAGAGATCAGAGCTTCAGAGGGAGAGAGAGAGAGAGAGAGCGCGCCGAGCATGGAGAGCCCGATCTCGAGGACTAATCTTAATTGCATCAGCCTGGCGGACCCGGACGTCCAGAAATCGGTCGCGCTCCTCAAGCAGGCCTGCGGTTCTTTCTTGATTATCGTAATTTTAGTCGCTCAGGTGTCTGAATAGAAGGCAATTCCTCGGGCTTGAAACTTGCTTTCTCGAGAACCATCTTGTCTTTTTTGATTATTTATAACTGTATAGAAGGCAATTCCTGAGTTCCATCACTGCAGTATTGTCGTTTCTTTTTTCATGAGGAAGTATAGGAATCTGCTTGTTATTATGTCTGTGTTTTTTTTGGCTATTCTAAAGGCAGGTTAATAGAATTGGGTGGCTATCAGTGTACAAGTTCCACAAGAACATGAATTTCACTCCTTTTCAATATATATACTCCGTATTACACTAATTGTGTTACCATTGGTCAGCAATTGCTTTCACCTAGTATATTATTTAATTGTGCCTTCAAATCTCATCCCTTTCGAAACTAAAGGTTCGGTTAGATTATGCTGACAAGAGTGACCTGCGGACCTGCCATCTTGCAATTTCTTTAGGTGTCTGTTGTTAGGTTCGTCAGCACAAAAGCAGCAACTTTGCCCAAAGATTTATGTATAGTTGGTTCTCTTTTATTTGGTGGATTCTTGTTGGTTCTTGCCTTCTTGGATTGTTTATTTGTCCCCGTGTACCATTTTTGTTTCCTTTGATTATCCCAAAAGTACATCTTTTGCCTGCCTCTCTCTCTATGGCACAATCCATATAAATGCATGTTACTGTTTGTTGGCATGTTATTTTGGAATTGGTAAATAGTAAGACAGTGATATATAGCGTGCATCTATGTTCTAGATTTTCTGATACTTGTTTCTAGAGCCACACTTTGTTCAGTTTGTTGCCTCGACTGGCTATAATTTAGTCTTGAACCACTAAAAATCTAGTGTGCATGATATTGAAGTTTGCATGTTTCACAGCTGATGCTTGAGTATTAAATATCTTTGCTGGCTCTGTTCTTATAACAGCTCTGTATCATATTCTTCTTCCTGAAAGCAATGTTTTTGTTTGGTAGGCATGCCTGGATTCAGGCTTCTTCTATGTTGTGGATCATGGGATAAGCCAAGAGTTCATGGATGTAGTTTTTGCCCAGAGCAAGAAGTTCTTTGACCTTCCTCAGAGTGAGAAAATGAAGCTTCTCCGAGACGAGAAGAATCGAGGGTACACACCCATGCTAGATGAAATACTTGATCCTGAAAATCAAGTGAATGGTAAGTTATTCAAACTCCACTCTTGTTGCGGCACATAAATCTAGTTTTCATGGGCCATCTATGGTTGACAACTGCTAGTGATGAAAAATCTTGTCAGGTTGTAACAGTATTAATTTCAAAAGCATGACATCTTTTTAAAAAATAATAAATCTAACGGCAACTGCACTGAAAAAATCACACTTTAATCTGGATGTCCTATGTTTATGTATTGTACTATTTTCAGATCCATATTTTACACATTCTCATCATCTCTATAATCTGTTTCAGGTGACTACAAGGAAGGATATTATATTGGAGTTGAGGTACCTGCAGATGATCCAGAAGCAAACAGGCCATTTTATGGTCCAAATCAGTGGCCTTCTAAAGGTAAAGTCTTTCCTGTTTGTTGAGATACCATTTACAGAACTGAATGACTCATGAATAAAGTTTTTCTGTTCATGAATCATTCAGTTTTGTACTTACAACCTCGTACACCGGTTTAACAGTATATCCTTCTTTGCTCCAGTACCATCATTTAAATTCTGATTCCTTTAACGATTACTTTGGTGATTATCATGACATTACATTGTGTTTCTACATTGTTCCTTTCAGAAGTATTACCAAAATGGAGAGAAGTGATGGAGCAATATCACAGGGAGGCGTTGTGAGTTCATTGTTCCTTGACTTCTAAAATTGATACTTATAGAAGCGCACATTTATTATACTAATTGGCTCTAATTTAGCTCTAAATTTGATAAAGTGGATTATGAATGTATGGTAATATGCTCATATCTAGACAATTTATGTATGGTAATAAAGTTTGTAGTTTCTTGAATCATAGCTTTTACTGTTCTGATCTGATCTGTATTCTATAAATTTCAGGAGAGTAGCAAAATCAGTTGCAAGGATCATTGCTCTTGCTCTAGATCTAGACGTGGACTTCTTTGATAGACCTGAAATGCTTGGCGAGCCTATAGCCACTTTAAGGCTCTTGCACTATGAAGGTGGACAAAAAACAGGTCATTCCTTCATGTCAAATGGTATTTACCTGCAAGGAACATAACAAATTCTGTTGTTTGATGTTCTTTCTATCATCAGGTAAAGTGTCAAATCCTTCAAAGGGTGTTTTTGGAGCGGGTGCCCATTCAGATTATGGCCTGATAACTCTCCTAGCAACTGATGATGTAGTTGGACTCCAAGTAATACATCTTGAAGCAATACCTTCTCTAATGCGTTTACATGGATTTGTTTCAACTGGGTTTCACCCTTTTGGATTCTGCAGATATGTAAGGACAAGAATGCTCAGCCTCAAGTATGGGAATATGTAGCTCCTGTGGAAGGGTAAAAGCCTATTAATCTAAATTACTTTATGTTTCCACCGAGTCATGTCTTTGGCAAGTAAAGGCATGAAGTTCACGCTGGTAATCATATCTCATAATGTGTTTGGACCTTAATTTTCAGAGGATTTATCGTCAATCTCGGTGATATGCTTGAAAGGTGGAGTAACGGCATTTTCAGGTAGGCCAATCTGCCTCTGTTTTTTTTTTTTTTTTTTTTTTTTTTTTTTTTTGATGGAAAAAAACTGTGAGGGGGTTCCCCACAGTGGAGCCAACCGGCCTCTGTTACAATAAAGAGTTCGTACTTCTTACTAGGATCTGGATACTAGCAGTTGCTTATTTTGGGAGAATTAAATGGTGTTGCTTTGACACCAAGCTGTCAGTTTGAAGAAGAAAATAGTGGTTGTTATGCTTTGTTTACTAGTATTTACTGTTTTCTCATAACATAATTATTTCTCATACATTTAGGTCAACCTTACATCGAGTGGTCCTAGATGGGCGAGAACGCTACTCGGTAAGTTTCTTCTGTTATGTAGAAAAATTCATTTTGAGTTGGTAGGCTGCCTAGTTATGTATATTATTGTAACCTGAAGTATTGCCAGACGAAAAGAACAAAAAGAAAGAAAAACACCAGTCCTTAAGTTGTTTCCCTGTTCCAGTTGCATTGAAACGAAGCATATATATGGTAATATGCTCTGAATTAGTTGATTTCAATGGCGGTGTTTGCCTTGTCTGGAACAGATAGCCTACTTTGTGGAACCAAGCCACGACTGCGTAGTTGAGTGTCTGCCGACTTGCAAATCCGAATCAAATCCTCCAAAGTAAGCTTTTGCCCCTCAGATGGATAAAGCCAGGCAGCTAGCCATCTGCTGTTCAGCAGGATATATATGTCCGTTCTATTAAATTCCAAATCTTTACAATAGCATTGCCTGTTCACTGTCCAGGTTCCCTCCGATCACCTGTTCTGCGTACCTGTCCCAGCGTTACAAGGACACTCATGCAGATCTGAACTCCTACAACGACAGCAAGGCCTAAAGGATGCCCCACTAAACCCTTTTCTCACTACTACTGTCAGCCATCTCTCTGTATGGCAGACATGTAACCTGCAATAACACGAGGTGGAGGACGGCACTATGTGTGTATTACACTTGTGTTCATAAAAAGAAAGAACAAAGGTGGCAAAGGGGCTTCAACATTTTGGGTTTTAAGTCAGGAAGCAATTAAGCTGTGATGTGTTGTGCGTGAGTTTTCTTCCTCCCCGTGCCGCGCTCGCCATCAAGCCATCTAGCAATTCCTTCACCGCACGTTCATCGCTGTTGAGTGGCCCCCATGGCCCACCACCACCTTGTCGTCCATCGCCCACTAGTAATGAAATAATTTTACGAGACATCTGGTTTTTTTCGTGGCGGGCACTTTTTGCCCGCCAGCGCGAAAATACCTGGTCAAGCGACCTCACGGCTGCCCGCCACGGTGAATCGATTTTCGTGGGCGGGCACGTTATAATGCCCGCCCGGGAAAATACATATTAACCGTGGCGGACACATTAGGATGCCCGCCACGGAAAATCGATTTTCGTGGCGGGCGTCCTATAAAGCCCGCCACTAAAAAGCTTAGGCCCATGGCACCGTGTGAGGCCTAGAAGGCCCGTTAATGTGCTTACATGTATATAGCGGCCGGCTTAGGGTTTTGGGGCACTCATCTCACCACACCCTTCTCTCCTCGGCCGCATCTCTCCCCACGCCCCTTCCCTCTCCGCGGCACGATAGAGACACGTCGACGCTGCCCCCTCGCCCTCCGGCCCTCTCCCTCCACTCGACCTCTCTCCCTCCCACTCCGGCCCTCTCTCTCTCCCACTGGCCCCCTCTTCCCTGCCACTACGACCTCTCTCTCTTCCTTCCTCCCACCCCGGCGGTGCGTGGTGGAGGGCGGCAGCGGGAGGCGGTGGATCTCCGGCGGGCGGGCGGATCTCCGGCGGTGGCTGGCGGGCCGCTCGGGCCGCGGATCCATTTGCGCGGCGCGCCTGATGAATCCCCGCGGCGGTGCATGATCCGGCGGCTCCAGCGCATGGATCCATGGCGGTGGGCGGCGCCGCAGATCCGGCGGCTCCGGCGGCCTCCGGCCGGCGGATCCATGGCGGGAGGTAGGTACGAGGGCGGCCGGGCGTTCATCCTCTACCGGGCGAACAACAAGCACGGCGGCGCGCGCGCGGATCCATCGTGGCGGCGCGGCGGCAAAAGCGGCACGGCACGATGGCGGCGCTTCTACCTAGATGGGCTCGGCGGGCCCATGGATGGCTCGGGCGGGCCCGCTCTAGGTTTTTTATTTTTTTATTTATTTTTGACCCGTGGCGGGCATTGTAATGAAGCCGCCACGGTTAATCCATTAACCGTGGCGACGCGTAGCCCGCCAGCCGGAAATATTCACCATTTTCCATTATGGCCTTTCATGGGTGGCGCTCAAATGCCCGCCCGCAAAATCAAATTCGCGCCCGCGGAAGCGTTTTCGTTACTAGTGGCCGCCGAGCACCCGGCACTGCGCGGGTACGCCATTCTTGCACTACTACAAAATTGATTTTCCGCGACGTTTCCAAAGTATTTTTCGTGGGCGGTTTTATAAAACCGTCACCATTAATCATGGCCGGATCACCGCCGGTGACCAAAAACCGCCCGGTTAATAGATTAACCGTGGCGGTTTTCTTCATAACCGCCCGCGATTATCTTGATTAACCGTGGCGGTTTTTTTAAATAATCGCCCCGCGGTTAATCAATTAACTGCTTTGCGGTTTTCTTTAAATAACATAACGGTTAATAAGGCCCATCTAAAATCCAAATGGGCCATCTCAGCCCGATAACCACTCATGTAGTATATAATAGAAACCCTAACTCTCTTGTGTCGGTATCTCTCGCCAGTCTAACTTCCCAGCGCCCTCCCACTCTCTCCCCACCACCAAAAACACGCCGCCACGCCTCTCTCTCCCCATTCTGTCGCGGCATCCCCACTCTCTCCCTCACCTCCACTCTCTCGTGGAAATGCTCGCGTGCCTTGCGGCGTATCCCTTGAGACCAGCGCGGGCGCGTGGCTCAGCGGCGGCGCGGAGCTTCAGCGGGGCGAGCTTCCAGCGGCGGCGGCGGCCTTGGCTGCAGACCCGAGCCCCCGGCCCGACGCACTGAGACCGGCTCCCGACCCAGGGGCGGCGGCGGCGGCGACGGGGCGAATCCGGCAGCGGCGGCGTGAGTCCCCGGCCACCCGGGGCCGCTCCGGCATCCGGCGGGATCTCTGCGGGTGATGCGGCGCGGAGATCCGGCGAGCGGCACGGGAGGCGGCGGGATCCGCGGCGAGGGCCGGCGGAGCGTGTCTTCATCGCGAGCGCGGCCCGGCCTTCCTCATCCCGGTGCGGCGACGCCTCCTCTCCCTCCCCTCCCGGTCGGCCGGTGGGGAGGCCGGATCCGGCCTCATGCCGCCGGATCCGGCCATGGTGGCGGCGGCGGCACGGAACCCTAACGGGCCCGGCGGCCGGATCCCGGGCCCGTTAGGGTTCGGATCTTGATTTTCTTTTTTTTTTTATTTTTTATTTCATTAACCATTCGCGGTTATTTTAAGAAACCGCGAGCGGTTAATATCGTGAACTGCGATGGCGGTTATTTAAAGAAAAACGCCCACGGTTAATCGCTCCGATGCCGTAACCTTACGTTCGTTCGGTTACAAAAACCGCCGCGGAAAATGCTAAAAAACGCCCGCGGTTAATAAAAGCTGTAGTAGTGTTGCCCTCTCAATCCCGCAGCGGTGACCTCCGGCTACGGCGACTCTCTCCCTTCAACCATGGAACCGTGGCCCCTCCCGGCTGGCCACCGCCCGCCCGGAGCCCCTAGCTGCCGGTCTCCTTCCCCACCTCCAGGCCGGCCCTTCTATATCCACTAGAGTTGGGAAGGAAAGGGCGATGAGCTCATCGGGGGACGAAACGAGGAGGAGAAAAGACCTCGCCCGACGCCGACACCGCCGTCGAGACGGAGTGTGTGAGCACGTGGATATTGCCGACAAAATATATATGCCAACGCCAAGTGCAACCAAGCCTAACACTTCGAGTTCAACCAGAACCAGTAGCTCCATGAATATAGTATCCCTAGCATTTGTTTTTGGATTAGAAACTGATGAAAACTAATAAAGAAACTGAGCACTAATGAAACTGAGCACTCGTTGATATGCAGTATGGTCATGTCCCTCTAGCACTCGTGTGTCGGTTTAATGTGCCCTCCATGGAAAATGAAAATTATCGATGGCGGACACCTTTAAAAGCCCACCACGAAAAATGCAAGCTCAACAAATCTCCCCTCTTTGACACTCCTAAGCTCCCCACGACTTAGCGTGCGTGACTCCCCATGAGGCCGCGACGGCGCCTCTTCCTCGCGTGCGTCGGCCGCCGCCCTCCCTCCCAACAATCTAGGCACCGCCCCTCCCACCTCCCTAAGTGTTGGCCACGCGACGGCCCTCCCTCCCTCCCTCCCGGCCGTGCGTGGCCATTGGCGCGCGGTGACCGATCTCCCCCAAGCGGTGGCGGCTCCTACCCCGAGCTGGTCACCTCCTCAAGCGGCGGCGCCTCCTACCTCGAGCAAGGCGATTCCTCGAGTGGATCCCGACGGCGGAGGGTGTGCAAGACACGGCGGAAAACAGATCGAGGGTGCATCCGGTGGATTGTGGCCTCCTCAAGCGGATCCCGATGGCGGCAGGCACGAAGGGCGAGCGCGGAGTGCAGATCGAGGCCTTGAAAATTAGAACTATGGTTTCGTAAATTTTATTTGTTTTAAAGTCATGATAATTTTTGAGAATGAAGTTGGAGAGTACCCTCATTCCTTGATCACCTATAAAACTACATACAACCGAAACGGATTGAATTAAGATATCCCATTACTTCAAAAAATGTATGATCCAACGTAGAGTGAGGGCATCATGGCATGGCAGCCTTGCGTGTGATGAATCGTACAATTTTTTCCAAGTTACCAGTACTTCATCTGTACTGTATGTAGAAAGCTGCACGCAGTGTAGTGGCTATATACCGGTCAACAAGTGCACACCTCAGCGTATTAAACATGCAGAAGCGGCAGTTTTGCAGCTGTTGCAGTAGCACCTCACCTCACATGTCAGGAAAAGAGCGGGCCAAAATGTTTGAATCAACAATTAATCCCCACTAGTAACAGTCAGACCGTTCAGAAAATACCACAATACTGTACTTTACACTTAATGAATGATTGGCCAGTCAAAGGAAGACCACAGCCTGTTGGGCGGCGGCTGCTGCTTCTGCAATATTACATTGCTGTACAAAACATACATGTGATCGATCATCCCGCCACATATATGGCTGCATGCCAGCTCTGGATTCAGTTCAGCCCACAGTTGTTGCAGTTGAAACATGCCAGCCACATGGATTCAACACTACACACAGACAGCTGCTGCAGGGCGTCCAGTACTTTCTTGAGGACTCACGCGGAGCTGGTAAAAGGCATGTGCCGCGTGACACTGCCATGCTTGATTGCTTGTAAACTGCACTAACATCTCTCCATCTCTCCATATAATGCTGTGCCCTTCCTATGTGCCAATCCATGTGCTAGGCTGTTGGCGCTCAAGATGTCTCGGCTTCTTCACCACATGTCCCTCGTCGCCCAGGCCATCTTGATCTCCTCCTGCTGCTGGAAGCTGCTGCTCTCGCCCCAGCTGATGCTGCTACCGCAGCGGAAACTCCGGAGAAGAAGATCCGGATGAGGATTCGGCAAGCGAACAAGGAGGAGGCACAGTGGCTGGACCGCTACGCGGAGACACACGAGCCGCTCGGTGCCGGCCCGCTCAGGATGGTTCGTGCCACACCGGAGCAGGAGCACTGGCTGAACCGCCTCAGCAACAACGTCGGCACCACGAAGCCCGGCGAGGACAGCGACGGCGGCAGCGGCAGCGGCTACATGGATTTCGACGATGACAATCCGTATGTCTCCTCTCCTCTAATCCGCGCCATTTGAAATGCGTGCAGCTTGTGTGAATTCTAGTGGTTGATGCATGCTTCCTGTGATTGATTTTTTATTTCTCTCGTTTGCATGCAGTTACGTTGACGCCCTGCGAGATTGGGTCTCCCACTTGACCAAGCAGAGTATGGAGAAAGCTGGTCAGGCGGAGGTACAGACAATTGCCATTGCTGCAACGTTTTCTTTTCACACTGTTTTGTTTTGTTCATTTCATTCTTGATGGCTATTAATTAGTTCAAAAATCTCTTGTCAGAATCCGTTCCAGGATCTTTAGGAATGCATGGGGGTTATCGATCAACTCGGAATAATTGTGTATGGAGAGGAGGCATGCCAGCGCGGGGATCGAAGCAAGTATCGTCGTGCTGACATTTTAGTACCAAGAGTAAAGGCAGTCGTCCTTGTAGAGAAAAGAAAACAGAGGTGCTCTGGCTGCTGTTATGTTCTCTGTTCACTATTTGTGATCAACTAGTAGTTGTGTGTGCTGTTCTTTAACGTACGTGTATCTCTTTCCTGTTCATGAATAAAAATGGTTTTGCTAGAAATAGTAGCATACTTCTGCAAAATTACAGTGATGCCAAACCGAAATCGCCTTATCAAGATTATGACCATCAGTGGAACAATAAAAACAAACCCAACATTTCGGCATACTGCTAATATATGTGGAACCCTTCCCCTCAAAAAAAATATATGTGGAACCCTGGTTTGTAAGATCAACTATGCTGATAAGTCCAATTTCATCTTACTGAGGTTTAGACTAACTAGCATGCTACAAAAGATCGTGGCATGTTGGGTCATGCCACCCTGAGGTAGCTTGTAATTTTGTAAATTGAATAGAACCATCAGAAATTGCAGAACGAATTTCTAAAGTTCTGGGTAGATCTCGTGCATGTTCATGAAAAAAATATACTCGTTTTCTTTTTATTTTAAATATATGAACTAAAGCTTATTCTGATGTAAGGATACTTTTTGGGTTTGTGTGTGTGTATATTTCAACTATGATTTCGTAAATTTCAAATGATTACAACTATGATTTCGTAAATTTCAATTGCCTTGGGCTCATGATAATTTTTTGGAATAAAGTTAGAGAGTACACCTCGTTCCTTGATCACCTAAAACTTCATACAACCGGCGTGCTTCAAATTAAGATATCCTAAAAAATTGCATGACCCAGGAATGAAAACACAAAGAGAGGGGATGCACTATCAGATTCATGTCCTTTCCCGGGAAAAGGGCCTTTCCGTGAGCCGATGTGGGGCTCACGGCATAGTCTTTCCCGTGTGCCCCTGGCTCACGGGAAAAGAGTTGACACGGAGGGGTGCTACGGTGACGGGATACGGCTCCTTTCTGTAGGCAGCACTGTTACGACCTACGGCAAAAAGCCTACGCGAAACGGCGTTTTGTTTATATATATGAACAACATATGTATAAGTGGCAGTTTGGAGCCTTTGGAGTTTCAAGTTTTCATGTCCTGTTTCAGTTAATTATCAGCAAGTTCCCCAGTTGAAGTGGCAGTTTTTAAACATTTGGTAGGATTTTTTGGACTGTAGTGGTATACTGTCATGCATGGTGTTTTTCGGCATATCTCTGAACCTTTTAATTTCCTTCTCTAGCTAGAACATGCCTAGCATTACACGGAATTTTACGAAGACAGAGAAAAGATTGTTAAAACAAAGGGTCGTTTAAACCAGAAAATTACATCGGTACATTTGGCCTAGGGAAAATTACAAGCATATTAGAAAACGACTTACTACACCTTGCTTGATATATATCAATAGATTACATATTATTTAAGGAACAGATGCGTGACACTACAGCATAACACTTCAGATAAAAAAAGATGTGTATTTAAAAGAGATGAATTTGGCTAAATTTCATCAATGTATGCAGAAACAAAAATGGAACAATAATGGAGCATAACTGAAAACAAAAGTACAACTTTACAAGCGGTAAAAACGATCGATATGCTGCCTGAACGACACGAGGACGCATGTATTTCAGCGTTGAATGACTGCAATAAACAGCAAGCCACATATGCATTGTGCTCACAGTTTATCATGGTTCAGCAGTGAACAGCCAACAAAGCACTGGTACCAATTCTCTTGGGACAAATGAGGCAGAGCGTTCCAACAGCTATGGTGGTTAGACTTAGAGCTAGCTATCGGCTTTCTGGGCCTCCGTCCGTCCAGAAATTCCTTCTTTTGCTTGCGGATCAGCCCAATAGCCCTGCTCCACACAAGCCTTCTCCATCTAGAAAAAATGGACCCATTCCCCTTTGTACCCGTCCCTTGCAGCTTTCACCATTACGCCATTAGACCGTTGCGGCCAATTCCGCCGCGTCGCCTGCCAGTCGCCTTCTCCAGCGCGAGCCCGCCAGCCCGGTCGCCTTCTCCAGTTGCTCTTCCAGCTCGTTTGTTTAATGAGCCGAGCCGACCCAACATCTAAACGAGCTGAGTTGAAACGAGCCGAGCTCTTAAGAATTTTTTTAAATTTTAACCATTTTTTAAAGAAAAACTATTTTAACACGGATTGAAAACATATTCCAAGAATAACCCGTTTGGCCGCCCCACATCTTGATCGCGCGGCATTTGTATCTTTGGCCCTGATGCGTATGCGCGCGGTAAGGGGTGGCACCCGTGGCACCTTTGCATGGGGGTCCACGCTGACGTGGCGGGTCCTGTCGCGCCACAGATCGTGGCGGCGCGCACTGGTACGCCTTGATCTGCGGCGCGGCAGTGCCATGTCCTTCTGAGCTCACTTAACTGGAAAAGAAAAAAAGAGAAGCTTGCAGAAAAAGAGAGCGTACTGTGATTGTGACCCGTGAGAGGGGGTGGGATGCAGTGCCGTGCATGTGAGAGAGAAGATATGTGCTGCTGCCTGCATGTGGAGAGAGGATGATGGGATGTGTGCAATACTCTCTCTGTTCCACAATAATTGTAAGTATGGGTTCCATGTCATCAAAAAGTAAATGTTTTTTATGTTTGGCCAAATTTTTATTAAATACTATTTACATTTATGACTTCAAATTAATTTATTAAAAACTACATTTAAGTAATGAATCTAATGACTTCACATTTTTTATTAAAGTTTGTTTTAAATCATAAACCCACAGATATTATGGGACGAAAAAAGAACAGTATCGTATATCATATATAGGCTGTGTTTTGTGTTTAACCCTCCGTGCTCCGCTCCGCTCCACAGGCGTTTCAGAGCGCCGGAGCCGGAGGAGGCTTAAAAAATGGGCTCTTTACTGCTCCGGCTCTTCCCAGTGCTTTCCAGTTCATTCTTTGCCTCGATAACCAAAACGGCTCCTCACTCTGGCGTCGTCACGGTGCCGGGAAGGAGAAGCTGGAGCGGCAGAAACCTGCCAAAGAGGGCCATAGTTACAACTCTCACTAGCCCCTACCTTTCTCATCACCCATCTCTCTTCTCTCTCTTCTCTCACATCACCTCTCCCTCTCTGGCGCATGCAACAACAACTAGGGGTGTTTAGAGCACCGAATTCGGTGCAAAATTTTGGTGGGATATGTCACATCGCACATGCGTTTGTTAGTGGTAAATATTATCCTACCATAGCGAAAGTAGGCTCAAAAGAATCGTCTCGCAATGTATATCTAAACCTGTAATTATTTTAATTTTTACCTATATTTCAGATCTCCATATATGTTGTCGGTGACTATGACATCTTCCCTATATAGTGAAATTTGGAAGGAATTTGGGGCTCTAAACAGAGCCCTAGTAGCACACCGGGCCACAACACCTGCCTTTCGTGTCAGAAGCACGGTGACGTGACATCTGAGAGAGGTCCTCCCAATTGAACTGCAGCGAGCGGCCAAGCAGAAACAGGACTGTAGCATGCACCGAGCAGAAACAGGACTGTAGCATGCACCGAGCAGAAACAGGACTGTAGCATGCAGGCATGCACTCCCTGCGCGCCGCGCATCAAGATGTGGCGCGGCCAAACAGGTTATTCCTGGAATATGTTTTCAATCCGTGTTAAAAATATATTTTTCTTTAAAATAAGTGTCAAAAATAAAAAAGTTCGCTCTAACGAGCCGAAGCTGGCTCGTTAGCCACCCTGAGAGCCCGGTCGGGCGGTCGCCATTCCACCACACTACCCTATCGTCGCTCGCAAACCATCGCTAGGACCGCTTTGCCACTGGCACCGCAACCACCGACCGCAGCCTTTTCCAGTGTAGGGCCAGGTAGATGTGTTCAAAGCACATATTATACGCGTATGTTTCAAGTGTTTCACATATTTTATAAATATGTTAAAAATATTTCATATGAAGGTTGCAAAAGTAGATCTAAATGTTGAATATGTGGCAATGGATATACATGTGTTGAAAGTGTATGTTCCAAATGTTTCATCAGTTTTGTGATGTTTGTCGCAAGTACTTTATCTAAGATGTTCCAAAGTGAATGCTCAAAAGAAGCCCTCTAACTATAATAGAAAGATAATTAGTTACTTTTTTTTTTTTTTGAAAACAATTGTCACTTATTTCGTGACTCTGTCACAAACACTAGAAAAGCACAGCGCACATGCAGACGTACGGACACCTTGACAAACACTTAGTTGTGCTTCAATATTCAGGCTTGAGCTCGAGCTCCTCCTGTGGCCCCGGCGGCATCGGTGGCCTCTATATCATCGTGTCCGTGACAACTCTCCTGCAGCTCCATGATGGGCTTCACCTTGCGTTCGGTGATGGCGATGCAGATGTCGTTGGGGAACAGGTTCCGGAGCACGAAGGCGTGCACGACGGTGGTGGCGAGGAGCGCCGCCACGGTGAGCGTGGCCACCGCGGACAGCGCGACACACAGCGCCTTGGTGAAGGCGTTGTCCACCTCCGCCGAGTAGCGGATCGCCGCAAGCGAGAACCTGAACCCGCGGAAGAAGTTGATGCGCACGCCCAGCGACGCGTACAGGAACATCCCCACGAAGAAGGCCACCCTGGAGACGAGACCGAACTCGCCGGTGATCTTGGACCAGGCCACCGACGACACGCTGGGCGCCGCCACGAAGAGGAAGAACACCGGGTGGAGCTCAGCTGGGCAACGTCTCGTTGGTCGGCAGCCGCTGGTACAGGGTCACGAACAGCACGACGTAGTGCGCGACGCCGACGGCGAAGAAGAAGACCGGACCTTCCTTGAGTCCCATGGTGGCGCCGAGCTGCGCGCCGACGAAGTTGCCCAGCAGCGACAGGTGGTTGGACGGGTTAGCCACCTTGGACAGCCGCCGTTGCCCGCCGGACATCCACTGGCCGTAGATCTTGATCGCCAGGCAGAGCAGCGGCGCCATGAGCACGTACCAGAGCCAGTGCGGGAGCACGGCCGCGTGCGTGACGGCGTGCGGCACGCCGATGGCGAGGTAGAGGAAGATGACCCACGGCGCGAAGAAGAAGTTGACACGGATCGGGTGGTAATACTCGCGCCGGACCGCCTCGAAGTAGAGCGCCACCTTGCACGCGTACGTGGCGGACACGGCGGCCATGAGCGCCACCGAGATGCACCAGAGCACGAGGTTCACTTTCGAGGTCACGTGCAGGAACGTCGTCGGCACCGAGAGAGTGATGACCTTCCAGAGGATAGCTTGGCTGCTGACGCCCATCGGGATACCGAACGCCGAGATCGGGAACCGGAGCAGGAACGGCCATGTCGTGTCCGACGGTAGCACCAGGTCCTCGGATGGTTTGAGCTGGTCGAGCTCCGGCCCTTCCAGCGCGGCGTAGAACCGGTCGACCTCGGGAACGGACGTGGCATGGGTGCGGTGGCTGTAGCTGCCGATGCCGTCGTCCTCGCCGTCGTCGTCGACATCGTCCTCCTGCCAGCCGCCGGCCAGATGGGTGATCTGCCGTTCCAGCTTCCCGGACCACGTCTTGAACGAGTCGTAGCGATGCCTATCCGCGCGCCAGTTCACCGCCCTGCTCGCGAGCCGTGCGGCGGGAGGCGTGCGAGGGATGGGCTGCGACCGGAACATCATCGCCTCCCTGTCCGGGGGTGTGAAGCGGACGCTGTTGCTGCCCGTGTCCTGCGCGGCGAGGCGGTGCGGTCCAGGCAAGCGCGACGCGTTCGCCATGGCCTGCCTCCGGAGGTCGGCGGAGTCAGTCGTCGCGGCGGCGGTGGTCGTCGGGACGCCCGAGCTACCTGGCGAGGCCGGCAGGCTGGTGGAAACGGGCTGCTGCACTGCCCGGAACCCTGTTGGAGGATGCTGGTGGAGCTGCTGCGTCTCCAGCGGCGGGAGTACCACCTCGCTACGCCGCCGCGGCGGCGGGACCTGCATCACAAACGCATGCATGCATAAAATCCATCACGTCTTCGAAGTGCTCCGCCTCGTCGGTGAGCGAATTAGCTGGACAAGAGGCGGGCGGCCCAGCCGGGCCGGAGGCTCACCGGGGATGGACTGGCGGTTTGGGGTGGGTGACGGCCTCGGCGTTCCTCGGGGGCAAGGGGCCGGACTTGCTTCCGTTCGCCTCCATTGCTCTGGTTGCACACAGTTGACAAGCTCCAGAGCAGCAGCCAGAGTGAGCAACTGGGCTCAGCGCCCTCACTGTTTGGTTGCCTGGCTTCCTTTCCCTGCATGTCTTCAGATTTATAGATGCCAAATCGGACTGCCATGGATATGCAGTGGTAACCAGTGACGAACGGGTGACAGGAAGTGGGGCCTGCTATACCATCGTCTCGTCTGTCACCTTTCACAACAAAAATGTAAGTGTGTATACATACCAAAGTATCAGACGCTGATCTGCGCAAGCCAACCCAAAAAGCAATTGCTACATATGGACTGAACATTATGTTGTCAATCAAATCACAAGCTACTTCCTACATTACTAGAATCCTAAATTGCCTAGGGCCGAAAAACCGTCAAGGAAACGATCCTTGACCATAAACCTTCAAGCAAACACACTTAAGAATAGAGGGGCAAGGGAAATTACTTGCCTTGATAATTTCAACGCTCAAGGATTATTTCCTTGGAGGCTAGCCAAAGATTATTTCAAGAAAATCAGTGCCTGATTTAATTTGCCAAATGGTCATGATAGAACCGCCTAGGAAAGTAGTTTCCTTGAGGGTGGGCAGCCGTCAATTAAATAGTTGTTTCCTTGGCTACAGTTGACCTCCAAGAAAATTGTGATTTTTCTTGGCTATCATTGACTGCCGAGCTAATTGTGATTTCCTTGGAGGTTGACCCTCAAGGAATTTTTGCTGCCAACAAAAAAAAAATGCTTTGCAATAATCACCAGTTTTCATGATTCTACTCGCTAGCACATGATATTTATATAAATATTTTATTATGGATTCCAGCCATGATATTGATTGTGACATATACACAAGAATATTAAAGGTCATGCATGCTTACATGAAGCCCAAACATCATAACACTAAGTCACTAATTGCTATTTAGAGTTCTTGGCGGCGAGTCGATGAGTGGTTGTTCTAGAGGGAGCATGAGAGAGTCGACGAAGTGGTTTACCTCGGCGAGGCTAGGCTTGGCGTGGCCTGAGGCATCCCGCCGCGATGATCGGATTCCAGGGGGATGCGGGCGGTTGCCTTCCCGGCCACGGTGCCACAGGCACGCCATGAGTGCTTGGTGAGGAGCCGGTCTCCAACTGCTGACCCTGTGGCGCCGTGGCGGTGCCGCAGCGTCCCTAACATCCGTCACCAGCGTCACCCCTTCAGTGACCTGGTGTTGCTCAACAAATAGCCAAATAGAAAACTAGCTTAAATTACGGTTGCAGTGCTCAATTTTTATACAAAGGGAGGTGAATAGAAGGGACACACATACGTGGTGTTTCGGGAGCTCACCGCTACAAATCAGCAGACATCGTGCTAGCTAGGTGGAGCTAGAGCGGGCATGATGGGGCCGAGTTGCCTGGGTGGTCGGGTTGGGGTGTGCAAAGGGGCGTACTGTGGCTTCAGGGGAGGCTCAACACAGCCGAGCGATGCCGGGACGAGCCGTATGAAGGAAGCCGCGTCGGCAACTTGGCACTATGGGAAAAAAAGGGGCGTTGAGACGGCGAATCGGGGGTGGTGGTGCATGTGCAAGGATGCTCCCGTGAGGCTGCGGGGTTTTAGGTTTTCCCTTTTTTTTTTTTTCAATATGTTTGCCATTCAATGGAAGGCGCCAACGCCAAATCAATAGAGGCATTAATTGTTTCTATGAGTAATAATCCGTGAACTCACAGATTGCTATGTTTCCCATTTGTTTTAACAAAATCAACAGGGTATTGTCAGGCAGTATTTTTTTTGTCGGGATTTTAAAGACTAACACAATAATGACTATTTTTCCAGTGTGTACTGGAAAAACGCACAGAAACGCTCTGTCACCCATAGGACAATTCACGTTTCCTGTAATGTTAGTGCCATTTGGTGGCCTAACATTTCGCTATGAGCAAAAGCAGCACTATCACATCCTGATCATGAGGTCCTCGACACAAATAATTATATTTTATGGTTAATTAGGCACGTAAGTGACGTTTTTATTGCACAAATATAGTCAGCAGGGAGTCATCAAATTTGTCTGCATGAACTTTAGGTGTTAGTGGTTTGCATATGTTCGACATATATATTATCATCATCGCGAACTGTGTGTGTGTTTTGTTTTGTACTTTTATATAGCCGATAAAAGAATATATGATTAAGGGGTAAGTAATGAGCACAATATAATGCGAAAGGCATGGACTACAGTGCACCATATCCTCCCACCCTTCGTTTTTAAATGATTTTGTATCTGTTCCTCTGCTGCTAATCGATCTATCTCCTTGTATTTTCCTATGAAATGCACATTCTCACAGAGAGCAGTTGTAGTGCACAGAAACCCCCAATTACTTTGGAACAACAAGCCATATTACAAGCATCCATGCAAGGAAAAATGGAATGGAATAAAGCAAGAAGCAAATGCTTATGTACGTCCAAAATCAAGTAGTTTAATTGTTAACTAAAGCTGTAAAGCTTTTGCTAGATGTACGGACGTATAAAACCAGCAAGTTGGATCATCGATGCTGTCAGATATATATAATCTCATATTCAAATGAATGCCACGAGAAGCGTGCTTGTTGAGTAAACAAAACACCCAAGAGTACCTGGAACTGACATGTGATATATTACTATTACTGAGCTTCAACATATATTGCCCAGGGGATGGACTGATGACTGCATGACAGAAAAATATTTCAGGTAAATGCAGTCAGCAGTATGCTCTAAAGTATGTGACCATGATGCATATGTGTGCTTGAGTGTATCGGGGCGCCAGTTTCCAGTAATATGAGTGACTTCCACTACTACGTACATAAAATCTTTTAGGAAGTGTGTTTTTTTAACCGTGGCGGTTATGCATGGACTGAGGCAACCTGACACCACGCACACCCTCCCCTTCGACACCGCTCCGTGTCCCCTCTTCCTCTTACATCTGAGTGCTCCCTCCCCTCTCCCTCCCACGCCCGAGACCTCACCGGCGTGAGGAGGCGAGGCATCCTGCTTAATGACAACACGAGTCGGAGCGGTGGCACACAGGGCCTCTCCCTCCCCTCCATAGACGTCGCAAGGCCAGGCGGTGCGCTGGCAGTGCTCCGCCACCGGTGCACGGAGGCGGCTCAACGGCCACCGGCGCGCGGGCGGTGCTCCGATCCATATATTGGGGAATTTATCCTTGATTGTCTTCTTCTCTTTCCCTTATTGGGCTTCTATTCCTTTACGAGGCTATGGGAATTAACCCCTTTTCTTTTGCTTTTATGAATGTATTCAAGGGCCCACATGTAAATTGTTCTCCAATTAATGTATAACAAGCACTCCGTTGCTGCCTGCACATAGAAGATTCAAAAGAAGAGATAATGCATCCTCACCCTGGCTAGTTGCTTGAATGAACCCAATAGTACTAACACACACCTTGAGTTACTTCTCCTGTTGTATATTGATATTGGTAAAAGTGGGTGTAATTAGTAGCATATATGTAGTAGTACTGTGTATGATTCCTCCTCATCGTGGTAATAGGCTCATCGTTCATGCGTGAAGACATGGAAGCACAACACACTTGAGTTGATTTGGAACGGGTGCCGTACTAGGGAGTAATGTTGAGCAACGTACATAAAGAGATAGCCTTGTAAGCTTGGAGCCTCCCTTGTCACTAGGTATCCTTTTGATCAGTATTGCTTCTTCCATGTAACTACTAATTCCTTCGATTCTACTAATTGATGTCCGAATCTTTACACATATCATAACCTCCAATGTCTGTCTTGGATTCCCAATGCCTCCTATTCTATTTACTGCAAATTTGAGTAGTATCTCTATGGTTTTCTGAAGCTTTGGTCATTCACGCATATTGTAACTATTTGGTGGTAGCCATATGTACCCCCTCTCCTTATTGTTTTTCTCTATTCATTTGCTATCTTATATGACTCAGTGCACTATGTGGTTCCTTATTTGTAGCTGGTTCCTCAATTTCGATACCAATGTAGAGTTGAAGAGAATTAAAAGTTAACTGTGTTCTCCATTCAAGTTTGAATCAGTATACAGTATATCACTATCTGGACAGGCATAAATAGTAGGACTCTAACTCTTTCTATTTCTTTTGATTTTCTTCACTCAAATAGAAAACAACAAAATCTTCTAAAGAATTACCGCACTACACCACAACAAAACAAATAACAACAGAGTATGACGAAGAAACAACAATCATATAGATTAACAATAAAGAGAGATTTTACTGTTCACAAGCCTACGATAACTCAAACCAACCATCACCATATGTTCTAACATAAAGGAAACCAACCATCACCATATGTTCTAACATAAAGGAAATTTGACAAATGAATGAACCACTAAACCATAATCATCATCGTCATCATCATCATTATTACTCAAAAATGATGGAGAGGAACTGCAAGGACACCACAAAATCGGACCCCATCCCCTTCCGGCTCAACCAAGGTACAAGGGAGGCAGCATGTTTTGGCACTAATGCCTCTTAATTTAAGCACCCTGGGCATGACATTGCCAGCTGGTGGTACAAAAATGGTTTCTACGATGGCTGGGCACAAGTCTTGGCACACTGTAACACCCCAGAATTCACGGACACCCTAGGATGTTACTAAAGACCGACAACAACAGCTGCTCATAACAAATAAAAAAAAAAATTGGCAGCACTTTCCCTGTATTTTCTGGAACCACAAGTAACAAGACATACATAAAAACCAACGGAAGCAAAGTAGCATTAATAACATTCTAGCTCAAATAAAAGGTACTTTGATAAGAAAGTTTAACAACCACTCTTTAAACATTTACTTTTAAGTCTAGTGAAGATAACTAAATTATTTTGTTTAAATAAAAAACATGAAGACTCCAAAAGGAGTGTGTGACGTGCAACTAATCCCCCCTTCCCTTCAAAGCAAGCATCAAGTACCGGATTGAGTAAAGCAAGGGTGAGATGAAACATCTCGGCAAGCAAACTTGTTTTGACTAGTCATTTAAATCACAAGTTGAATTAAACATCAATTTAATATACAATTTGATATGATATCAAAACAACATGAGAGTCTTCCAATTTGAAACATCACCAAATAATATAGAGCTTCATAAAACCATAGACAAAATCACTTCATAATATACTTTGCGAATGCATATGAATGCAATGCAAATGTCTCACGCCTCGCACACCCAACAAGGTGTGGAGCTGCATCCCATGATGCTGTACCGCGCACGGGTCGTAACCATAGGTCCACGACCTAACTTCCAATGCAAATGAATGATGCAATGCACTTGGCATGCTGCAATGAAATTAATATATACCACCAATGATTCTTCAACTTCTTCTTCATGATTGTGGGTTAACCACAATAGCATTAAGGAATAAATGATATCACCATGAGTAAATGAATAAGACCACAATTAAATCAAAGTGAATAAAGTAATATCACAAGTTTCAGGTTTAGTTGTATGACATTCATAGAGACAATAATGTGTAGGTGATAAAAACAACAAGTCAAAACGGTAGCAAACCACCGCTACATTTACTTGCCTTCAACGAAGATCAAAAGGTCGAGCTAAGCACGATCCGGAGGTGCACCACCTGACCACAAGCATATCTCAGTACCAAGCACAAACATACCAGCACAAATAACAACAAATTTGCACTATAGCGCCCCAAACCCGACATTCAAGCGTCTACCGTTTCTCTACCGATCAAGACAGCAGCACTAACACTTCTCTTTTTTATGTAGACTTTAAACCACATAATCAAAAGTTCCCAAACTTTACCAGGTTATGTAAAACTCCATTATAAACAATTCTCGTATTGTAAACTTTTTGCATTTGAGGTCTCCAAGATGGTCTAATTAACCATAGAACAGAACTGAATATTTCTGACATCCAAAACTGAATGTCAGACATCAAAAATTCATAACTGAAGATATACTAATTCGATTAATATAAAATTTACCAATCTGGAAAGATAAAGAAAAATACTACCACTTTTATTCAGATCATAAGATCTAATTAATTCATCTAAATATTCTAAAACTGATTCAATCTAGAACTGTCCAGATTATCATCACTGCAAATCAGTCAACTTTAACTCCTCATATCTCCCAAACTACAAAGGCTATGGGGGTGATATTGGTGTCAAAAGAAACATGATGAAGTCCTCTACAAAAAAGTCTACATGCCTAAAATTTATTAAGGCCTTTAAGATGCCCGAAAACAGCAACTAACAGGAACTGTGCAATCTGACGGGTCCAGAACGTGGGCAAGATTGATTTCGGGAATTACTCCACTAAAACCCCAACCAAACAAGTGTTTTGATCCATGAAACTTGATCAAAATAATGGGATTAATATTTGGCTTCTCACCTAGGGGAACCACAGTGAGCACGATGATGAAATCCCCGACGACTACTCCATCGTCTCCTCTTCAACCTTCCGTCCAACTCGCAATAATTCTCGCTGCTATCACCGTACACCCTTTCAACCTATGCCGGACATGGCAGAACCCTCATAAACAGCGAGAGAGGCAAAGGGATTCGATGCGAAACCAAAGGTAGAAGATAGACCTAACCAGTTTTCGCGGGAGAAGAACGGGCACCACGAACGACGCCGATGACGACAGCGGCGGCAATGCCCTACTCTCCTTCCTCTTCCCCAGTCCTTTTCTTCCTCCTTCCTCTTCTCTTCTCTCCTCTCTGTTTCCCGTGAAAAGGAGTGGCGGCTGCTTCCTAGGTCACGATGGAGGAGGGGAAAGAAAGACACAAGGCTGTCCACGGAAGCGCCTTGGGCCGTTACTGTAGCAGCGCGCTACTGTAGCGTTTTTTTTTTTTTTTTATTTCAGTTATTTTGTGCTGGGTGTTACAGTAGAACATCCATGATATGATGTAAATTTGTTTAATGTATGGAAAAAAGTCTACTTTTCCTCCTCCAACTTTCACCAAAGTCGATTTTTCTCCCTCAACTCTAAAATAGGACATATCACCTCCTGAACTTTTCAAACCGGTCATTTTACCTCCCTAATGGAGGCGGTTTTGTGGGCGGATTTGCTACAGTAACTATGGTTTTGCTACAGTGCCGGCGGTTTTGTATTTTCTTTTTTTTAAAATTAAATTTGAATCTTTGAAAAATCATAATAAATTATAGAAAAATCATAAAATGGAAAATCAATTTTGTTGGACTCCACATGAATAGATCTACACAGTGAACATATAATACTGTATACTTTAGTACAAAGTTTTTACAGTACAAAATTCAATTGCACTATAAAATTCAATTGCAATATGAATTTCGTACTGCAAAACATTGTACTAAAGTATACAATATTATATGTTCACTTTAGATCTATTCATGTGGAGTCTAACAAAATTAGATTTTCTATTTTATGATTTTTCTATAATTTATTATGATTTTTCAAAGATTCACCGAACTTTAAAAAAAAGAAAATACAAAACCGCCGGCACTGTAAAAACCATGGTTATCTGAAAAATCCGCCCACAAAACCGCCTCCAGGAGGTAAAATGACCGGCTTGAAAAGTTCAAAGAGGTGATATGTCCGGTTTTGGAGTTGAGGGAAAAATCGACTTTGTTGAAAGTTGGGGAGGAAAAGCAGACTTTTTCCTTAATGTATCACCTGACCTACTACCAGTATGCAAAACCATCATGGGTCTCTCTCGCTTTCACACCATCACACGCATCATTGCAGGGCAGGCCCAACTATTGCATGGAGGCACTTTTTGCATTCTGCCTGCCTAATAAATCGGTGATGCCGGGTGTCCCACTGTAGATACTTAACGTTGTGACAGAAGTGATTTGGCACTGATGGTTCTTCTTCTCTTCTTAATGCTAATTATTAATGGTTAGATTATTTCCCATAACGCAAAGACAGTTCACAATTTATGCTGTAAAAATTAAGCATTGTCGTACGTGAAACTATTCAGAGTTTCTGCAAACAGCAGGAAGCAAATGGCTTAATGATAAGAAAAATGAGACCTTATGCCACTGACAAGAAATTTGTGTGAATTCCATGCATGAAAGAATGTTTGAGGTGTCCTGATGATGAGATCAATAGACAAATTTTTGAATTTTGCAGATGTGAGGAGAATCTGTTAAGCTATATGCAAACATAAATTCTTTTTCGGTTCTCCTGTGCTAAAGATGCAGTGGAGAAGATGAAAGTGCATCCATCACATCACATCGATGTACTTGATGTTTATGCATCAATCAATCTTCACCGTCTGCGCATGTGTGTCGTAGGCTCATCTTCAAGGAGTTCCTCTGGTATCTTGTGCAATACCTTGATCCAATTTTTTAACTTAGCCGGATCATATGATGAGCCCGTTGATAGCTTCCAGGTGCCTACCATGCCTAGTGTGTATCTCCTTACACCGATCCTGAGAAAGAGCTGCTCTTGTTCCTATTGGTCTCTTGTGCACTGTATTGCCTTTTTCTGCTTGAGCTTTCTGTTTGCTGCTGCGTGATCGATGCCCAACCAATATATTCACAGAACCAGTGGAAAGTAGTTGTAAAGATATTTATTACCTTAGCTTTATCTGAACATCCATGGAATATTCAGTGTACGTATGTTCTATGAAGAAAAATATGATGAAAGTTTTACAACCCACTACACAGTACACACCCCGTCCACCCAATCATCTCTTTTCGGATACTGTTTTGTCGAAATATTTTTTTCTAATCACATATCATCTCTATCATCTTCATGTCACATCTCTTAATATCTTGGTTCCCGTGTTGACATTAGATTTTTTAAGAAACCATTTTCTGTACACACACACAGTCTCTCTAGAAAACCACCCCCTTAGTTGGCACCCTAATTAATGAACATATATAGAAACCATATAGTTTCTCAATAGGAATGACTACCCCTAGTCCATCTGTTTTATCATTAAGCACTTAAAACTAACACACTTAATTAGACACCGCATCCACTTTCATATCAAGTCTCAGTAAATATATTTATTTTTATAATTGTTTTCTTATTTGTGAACACATGGTTGATTTATAATCAAATGTGTTTAGTTGTGTGATTGAGTGATTGTCAACTTTCAACATTTTACCTCTATTTTCTTTTTATTCTTTATGCTTCGGCTATGTTCACCGCACACGTGGAGTGTGTCAAGACGATTCTTGGTTCGTGTTGTACAGGTGTGGAGCTTCGGAGATGGTAGGCGACGGCGAGGTGAAGGTGCCAAGGAGGACGTCTTGGCCGACGGACCGCGGAGGCGAAGGACGGACGTGAGACTTGGACCGAGGGACCGAGCGCTGGGTGGCTAGCCATGGTGGCCGACACACCTGGGACATCGGCGAATGCAAGAGGCGTGGCGGGACCATGTCGGCGGGTCAAGACAATGCGGCGTCGCGGCGGAGCGGGAGCTCGGATGACTTGGCGACTCGGGTGGTCAAGACGGCGATGACACGTGTCGAGGAGGTTTGGTGGTTTGCCCTCAAAACCATTGGCGGGACCGTGTCGATCGGGTCAAGACGGGCGAAGCGTGCGTGCAGGCGGGGGGAGCTCGGATGACTTGGCGACTTCGGGCGATCAAGACGGCGATGACACGTGTCGAGGAGGTTTGGTGGTTTGCCCTCAAAACCACTGGCGGGCGGTTTCCGGGTTTGGGCCTCAAAACCCGGGCGAAGGTTCCGTGGACGGAAGGACGGCACGTGGCGGCATCTAGAGATTGCGTGGGAGCAAGGCTACGGATGAGGAGGCAAGTCGGATCGAAAAAATACCTAGAGTCGACCAAAAATAGCCCTAGGGTTAGTGGTTTGGCTCATATGTATGGAAGGGCAAAATAGGGATGAAAAATAAGGACCATAAGTAGTGGATGGCAGCCATCTTCCCCTTTTGCCTCTCTTATTTTCGTTTTTTTTTTTTCTCCAATTTTAAGGTTCTTGTTTAGATGTCCAAGAACATCAAATTAGTGACTTTTTGTGGTGATTTTCGTTGGGGGAAGGGGAGCCCCAATCCTCCCTGTCGTCTCTGGGCGTTTTGGATCAAAGATCTTTATCTTGGCTGTGATTTTCGTTTGAAATTGGATCTTGTGTGGTCTTCTGTGTTTCTCTGTTCGTTGTTCTTGTGCAGGCCAGACCGAACGCAGGCAGCGAGCGCTCAAGCTGCAGGCCGCGTCCAGCACCGTGGCAGGCGAGGTCCCTTCCCACCTCGAGCAGGCGCTCGGCCAGCTTGCCTGAATCCCGAGCAGGCCTGCCACGCGGAGCAGCTGCAGCCTCAAACGTGTTCATCCAGGCGGCCCTCCCTACGAACGACGTGCTCAGGTCAACGATCTCCACCAGGACGTGAGGAAGCAATCAACGCCCTTCTTTGGAGCACGAGCAGCTCCTTTTTTGCTTGGTGCACGTCCCCTGCCCAAAAGGAACAGAGCAGCTCGGCAGCAGCAGGTCAAGCCGACCGCGTCGTCCACCCTGCACCGAGCTCGGCCTCTACGCCAACAAAAAAGAAGGTCGATTTTTTTTCCTGTGCTGAGTTGGCCATCGAGCCAATCATCTTCTTGTGCAGGGCTGCAAAGTGAAGATGACCTTGAAGACATGCATAAAAACTCCAGATCAGTGAAAGGAGGTGGGAAGGCAAAATAGACTGACAGCTCCCAACAACAAGTACTTTAGGACCAAGCTGGGTGTCCAAACGAACGAATCAAGCCTAGCTAGTCCAATGTGGGAAACAAAGGTAGAGAAGAGATGAACACTGTAGAAGAGGGTAGGAGACAAACCGTGGCCTGTAGGCCAGCTGTCTCGAGTTGTCCCAGAGCTCAAGGCGCGCTCTGACATGGGGTGTGTTCAGTTCTTTGAAAAGTGAACCCGAAAAGTCTTCAAGATGCGTCACATCAAATCTTTTTTTGTATGCATACATGGGACATTAAATGTAGTTAAATAAAAAAATAAATTGCACAGTTTAGCTGAAAAGTACGAGACGAATCTTTTGAGTCTAGTTAGTCCACGATAGGATAATAATTATCAAATACAAACTTGAAAAGTCTTCTGATGGCCCAACCCAAAATATTTCACCAACCAAACACACCCATAGAGACTGAACTCGTTGTCAAAACCCCATGAAACCTTCCTAAGATGCTATAGCGTGACTTCCAAAGTGAAATTTGCACTTTTTTGGCGCATTGGTATCCTGGCAATGCTCGTGCCGCAGTTCATCATAGCTCAAGGAGGGGTTCTTTGCACCGATCCTGGAAAGGAAGCGACAAGAAGCACACCTTCTTCTCTTCCTTCTCTGCTCTCTGCCTCACTAAGAATGGATGGAAGCGGGTCATAGCTTCCTAATGCCTACCATGCCTACTGTGTATGTCCTGACTGAGAGTGGCGCATTTCAATTGGCCACATGAGCAGTTTCATATAAAATCATTTTCGCCAATGCTTTTAACTTTCTATGTGCCTTTAGCTCAAGGTACCCATCACATATATTTATAGAACTTGTGCGGGATGTAGCTAGCTGAGTCTATATATAACTCAATCTCGATGGCATTATATTGACAAATTGAAGGTCTAGCTGCTGTGACACATAGCAAGCCTGTAACATATTTAGTACCTCAGATTTATCTAAATATTGAAAGGTCAATTTGTTACTCATAGTCCGCAACTTGTTTTCAGGGTTAGGCCACCCATCCAAAAATATCTATTCCACCAAACTACGGACAATGGTTTTATCAAAATTGAATGTGCTTTGATGGACAAGCGGTATGAAACAAAGGTAATAGATACAATGTTTAGTAGATACAAAAACTTCAAGTGATTTGCTACATCCATGGGGTCAAACATATCACTTGAAGCCAACATGATTGGGCTCAGTGGCGGATCTATGATTTTTACTAAGGGTATGCCATCCATCCAAAAAATCATATACGACTCGGTACCATCACATGACAATTCAGTAACAATTGATTTTTAATGTAATTCGGTATATATACACTAAATTACAATATAAGTATTCTACTGATTCACTTATTTCTTATGGAACCGATACATATATACTTTATAAATACTCTGCTGCATTAAGGACAACTATCCCGTCACCCCTTCCTCTCTAGTCCTTCCCAGATGGGTGAAAATTCCATCCTGTTGGGAGGTGCATACCTGCCGTCAACAAAATTAAGAAGGTTCTCCATCCTGTGCTAAACTCTGCATTCAGAGACAGCAACAAGCTACGCCATTATGATCTACATGGTTTAGGGTTCTAGTTCGTCAACATCTTAGCAAAAACACAGCAAGCAGTTTTCTTTGGCGAATTTTCTTGAGCAGATAATAATACTACGTACCCAGCCATTCTCAGTTTCGGTCCTTGGTAATGCTATTACAATTATTCCATATCTTCTTGTGAAAGAAAGTTCTAATTTTGAGCAGGCAACACTACTCAACAATTTGTTTTGTTCTCCGGAATGTCAAAGCAGATGAAGACCAATAATCAGGCTGGGGACATGTTGAATCACAGATTAACTTCGACCAAAGATCACCCAAACAGGATTACATCAAACAACCTCTACGTTCTGATTCCATTATGGTCCAGCAAATCAAGTAGCGTTGCTTTGTAAAGATGATATCACTCGGTTCGAACACGCAACAGCTCCTCGAAGATTGGAAGAGTGTTCTTGTAGTAGGTCGTGTTTCTGAGGACCCTGGTGAAGTAGTAGGTTTGGGGTGTTTGGGTTGGCACCGGGTCCCCGGAAGTGATTGTATTTTTTCTTTTGTCACATCTTGTTTTCTTTTTATCTGTCTAATAAAATAACGGCAAAAAGCTTTTTGCCGCCTTTCTAAAAAAAAAAATAATAATACCAAGACTCACCTAAAGCATATGTGTGAAGCATCAAGTATCAGAGTCCTAAGCATATATAGATTCCTTGTGTCTACCATGCCAAGTGTATCTCCTCACAGCGCTTCGTTATATTGTTGCCTACATGTGTGAACTCTTTACGCACTAGCTTTCTTTGTGAGTTTGAGTTGCGAGATGCAAAACATATATACTTATATATAGAAGTAGTCGGTTACTTGATGCTTCATATATGTATCTCCTCACGGCTCCTTCATATGCAAAACATCTCGTCGTAGGGTATTCGGCATCTCGTCGAAGGTTGCTGACACTGATTGAGCACCGCTGATCCATCGGGTACGTGAGGTTTCACTGCAGGTCTTAGCCGATCGATGCGGCGTCAACATCCAGCAGACTGTTCATCGCCCGGCAAGGGATGATCTCGTCGCTGGAGCCCGAATCTGATTCACCGTTTCTTTGGGAAATGGTGAGAGGGCGCAAGGGTCGTCGACTCACTATGGCCCCGGCCGTTGATGAGGTATGTCGTTCTTCTGTAAGTCCAGTTCATGATTCGGTCTTAATTTCGTCGCAAGATGAGGATGCCTCCCATGAGTGTATCATGGCTGGTTACATCGGAAGAAGCTTTTTCAATTCATTGCAAACAACAAGAAAGCAGTCCAGTTGCATGAGGAGCACTTGATAGCAAAATTTTGGTCAGAAAGTAGGGTTTCCCACAGGTTCGCGTTGGTGGGAATCAGAGAGTCCATCGGTGGGATCGATGCTGGGACACACAATGGGTGCTCTGCTCCATCGGCATCCCCTTGCCACGGTCTCTAGCCAGTGAGCTTCCCGGGAAGGACGTGTGCTCCAACGTAGTTGGAAATTGGCCCGGCGAGGCATCAGTGTTCGCCCTTGGAAGGGTCCAATCCCCAAACGAAAATCTCAAACGCTGACCTTGGTCTCCCTTATGGATGAGATATCCCCAAACTTGTAATCTAAGCAATCTCTATAAGGTTTTCCTTATACGATCGGAATACCTTTTACAAGCATATCTTATTTATTTATTTCCTAATAAGGGTCCAGTCGTAACCCAGCTAAGATTGGGCTGAAACCGACACGTGGATTGGGGAGGAGGGAGGCGGCGGCGCTTGGCGGCGGGCCTTGGCCTTGCGGCGCTGGCGGCGGCGTCTTGGCGGCGGCCTTGCGCAGAGGGCAGGAGAGCTGGGATAAATTTTCTTTATTGCTGGTTACCCTGAAAGATTACAGACCCTTTGCTTATATAGCCCGGCTAGTGGGACTTGTATCTCAAGCAATCTCTCTAAAGGTTTCCTTATAAAATTGGAATACCTTTTACAAGCATATCCTATTTATTTATTCCTTAATAAGCATATCCTATTTATTTATTCCTCTAATAATAATAATAATAGCAATACTAATAATATATTCCTCTAAATAATAATAATAGTAATAATAATAATAGATAATTCCCTTCTTTTATCTTCCAAATCAATTGCGAAGAATCCACGGAAGGGAGGGGCGGCGGCGCCGGGCGCTGTAGAGGCCCGGGGGGCGGCGCCGCCTCTCGCGGGCCTGTCCCTCCCAGGGCCCTATTTCTTGGGTCATGACATCTCCCCCTTCTCCGACCGGCGCGTCCCTCGCTACTGGATAAAAGTCCATTCTGTGACACCCGGGTGGAGGTTGGTGATGCCCGCATGATGAGTTCAACTTGCAAAGAATAGTCGCCCCCGCACCGGATTTCGAGGATGATGTTCTCTCTAGTTCGGCGTTGGAGCAAACTCTAAGAGGTAGTGGAGGTTGCCGATGTAGCCATGGTAGATGTACTTGATGGACGCGACGCCCCTCGCCGAAGAAGTCGCTCGTCTGCGAAGCTGCGAGCAATAGTTCCCGTGGTACTCCAACATCGAGGTGCTGATGCACAACCTCTCTTGGTGGACTTTCCAGGAACAAAAAGCGATCCACTGGTGGAGCGTTGATGAAGAGCGGGAGAAGGCGCGGATATGGTGCTGTTGCCGCTGCAGTAGGCGGGGTAGCAGCTAAGTTCATCATCGTACCGTACATGAAGGAGCCAATGTCGAATATGGAGGGCGAGAGCTGATGTGTTCCCCTTTCGGCATCATAGCTGATGTGGACGTTGTCGACTGAGAAGAAGAGTCGATCCATGCCGTCGAGGAAGACGACCCTGGCTGGGCCGACGTGGTGGCGCCTAGGCCACATGGCGCCCAGTAGGATGGCGGTCGGTGTAGTTCCTGTAGACTCAGCTGTGTAAGCTCCCAAGGCGAGGTAGTTCGTCCGCCGAATGCCGCTACCAGTAGCAAGGCCTCCAACAAATCTGAAGTAGTGGAGATGAAGCCCGTAGGTAGAAGCGACCGGCCGAAGAGGAGGAGGCCGTCCTCGAGTGTCCATGCTGGTGCAGCCTCGCCTGTCGTGACGTCAAGTGCAATCTGGCGAAGGTGCTGATCTTCCAGTGTAGCTGTCCCGAGGCCGGGCCGAAGACTCCCGGTTGAGGTGTCGAGGGTCCAAGGCAGTTGAATGCCTTGAACGCTTTCCCAGCCTCGAGGGAAGTGTCCGGACGCCAGCGAAGATGCCTGACCTGAGCAGGCCAGGGCCGTGCGCGCCCCTGCGCGGAGGAGGTGGAGCCGACGTGAACGTGCTCGGGCGACCGTCGCGGTAGTACTGTATCTCATGTGTCGCGAAGTCCCAAGTCACGCGTCCTAGGCTTGCCAGCCACGGCATGCCAGGATGACGCCGACGCCGCGTTCAACGGTAGAACGAGGCGCCGATGTCGGCGGGAGCTGCCGCCGATGCGCAGGGGCACCTCAAAGGTGGCCGCCCGGCAAGTCGAGGTAGAGCCGTGCCCTCGCCGGATCGGGCTAAGGCAGACCGGCCGTGTCCGAGGCCGGCCACAGTGATCACGCGAGGGTCGATGTAGTTGTGCGTTGCTCCCGAGTCGACGATGAGGCTGACGCCTGTGCCTGAGATCATGCCAACGAGATAGAGAGAGTGTGCGCCACATACCGGGGAGTCGGGGTCTCCGAAGAGGGCCATTAAGTCTGCAGGCTCTTCCTTGACTTCTGCTAGTGGAGCGTTGGATAAATCAACCTGGTAGTCGTTGAGGAGCGTGATGTCAAAGAGGTGCTTGCACTTGTGGCCTCGTGTAAACTGTTCATCACAGCTTGAAGCATAGGCCAGCCTTTTGCGCCGCTCGACATCTCATCAGGTGTCACGCTTGAAGGGTCGGGTTGCCGCCGCTGCCGGGACGAAGACGGCGCTTAGGGGCGGCCAAAGGGGCCACCGACGTGGCCGCCCCGGCCCGGGCCGGTGCCGACTTTTGCCGTGTTGTAGAGGATGGAGAGATGACGCCATACGACCGGGCAAGGGACATGGCGCTTCCATATCTCGATTCTCGCATCTCGACGCCGCCTTTGAGCGGTTCGCCTTAAGCCTCGCCAGATAGATGTTCACCGCTGCATGTCGCCGAGGTTGTTACCGGGCGGAGCCACGGGCGCGAGGAACAGCTCGTACTCGCCGACGGTGCCGCCTTCCCGAAAGTGATGCGAAGCCGCCCGCCTGGGTTGCGGCGCTCTGCTGGTCCGAAGCGCTCATTGACATATCGGGCAAAGGTTGCCCAATCTGCCACCGGTTTCTCCTGGGACAGCCTCATGTACCATTGCTGTGCGCTGCCTGTGAGATGGTAAGAAGCGTACCAAACTTGCTCTGTCGCAGGCGTACCTTGTCCTCTAAAAAATTGCTCACAGCGGTTGATCCATGGGAGAGGATCCTCCTTGCCATCATACGTGGGGAAGGACAGCTTGTGCAGACGGGGAGCGAGACTTGTGAAGGTGTCACCTGGAGGTGGGGGAAGCGCATGCGCGCTTGATGATGGCGCCAAGAATCGGGCGCCGCCTCTGCCCCAAGTAGCCCTTCATTAGGTTCTCCAGATCGGCTGTCGTGACTTGATCTCCCAAGGGTTGCTTGCCATCAGCCTGTTTTTTGATGAATTCACGTGCTGCTGACTCCATTGATGCCTTCAGCTCGTTATCCGCATCCTGAGTTGCTTTGGCGGCGCCCCGACGCCGCGGAGTTGTCGCCCGAGAGGGTGTCGATTTTGTTCTCCAATTTGTCCAGCCTGGTGTCGAATTTCCTCAAGTGCTCCTGCAGTCCGAGCAGCAGCTTCTTCGAATCGGCGTCCATGGTGGTGGGTGGATCGAGGTGGTCTCCGGATACCACCGTCGAAACCCGCCTAGATTGGGCCGAACCGACACGTAGATTGGGGGAGGGAGGCGAGGCGGCGGCGGGCGGCGGGCGGCGGCGGGCGGCAGGCGTCTTGGCCCGGCGGCGGGCAGGAGGGCGGAGAGAGTTGGGATAAATTTTCTTTATTACTTGTTACCTTGAAAGATTACGCACCCCTTGCTTATATAGCCCGGGCTAGTGGGACTTGTATCTCAAGCAATCTCTAAAGGTTTCCTTATAGAATTGGAATACCTTTTACAAGCATATCCTATTTATTTATTCTTTAATAAGCATATCCTATTTATTTATTCCTCTAATAATAATAATAATAGCAATACTAATAATATATTCCTCTAAATAATAATAATAGTAATAATAATAATAGATAATTCTCTTCTTTTATCTTCCAAATCAATTGCCGAAGAATCCGCGGAAGGGAGGGGCGGGCCAGCCCGGCGAGCCGGGCCCGGCGCCTCCTCGCGGCCTCGCTGTCCTCCCGGGCCCTATTTCTTGGGTCATGACAGTCTCCCTTATAGATGAGATATCCCTTGCACACCAAAGATTTTTAAGATAATCCTAACTTGAAGACGGCAAACTTCGGACTCGTCTTGGGGAGGGGAAGGCGGCGGGCGGCCGGCGCCCCTCCCTCCTGTCTTGCCGCCGCCCTCGCCCCCCCGCCGGGCGGGCGTCGTCGCGTCGAGCCCAATTGGGCTCTCTTTGGCTGGCCCGATTACGATCATGACAAATGCGCCAACGGTCTTGCCTACCTCATTAGTGGCGGGCTGTGATGCGCCCACCAGCGGTGAAGTGTCTGTGTAGCGGTGAGTCGTAATATGACCCGCCACTACTTGTTTCTGTGCAAAATAAAATAAAATAAAATTTAATATTTTATTATTTCCCTGCACTAAAATACTAGAATCCCAATACCAGAATCCCAATTGATATAATACCAGAATCACAACTGATATCATCGTCATCAGCCCGACATTAGTGTGACCAAACTTATCTGTTGGATGAACTTCAAGTGAACTAATTTGAATGAATAATCCTCTTTGATTGAATCCGTAGTCGCAGTTATCGGGCAGAAGCACTTTTCTTTTGAACTTACAGTTGTTTCATGATACAGTTGAGATTCAGGATATCCGATTTTGTAATCGGGGATAAAACTCAGCCATGATAGTTCAGGGGACTCAGAATGGACATTTCCGCAAATAATAATATGAAAGGTGGTGTTGCATGGAACTGGTTGAGCGATTTTTATTTTCTTAAAGAAAATAGTTAGGAGTTCTTTTAGAAAAATAGAAGAAAGTTATTTGAGTAAATGAAAGAAATGTAGCTCATACAAAATAGAATAAATACAATATAATTCTTAGTGGCTGGAAATGCATGTAACGTAACATAATAGGGGATGGCAATTAGAAATTAAAAGAGAGCAATTGAGAACAACAGGATGACATTTCAGATTACAGAAAAATTCCACACAAGCAATTCAAGATGAAGAATAAAAAATACTGTAACAAGCTGTCCTATCTCGATCAAGTACCCTTGTAATAGGCAAGTGCACTGTATATTGTTTGGATAAATGTCAGCACGAACAATGTGATGGCAGCGATGACCGATATGATGACCCATCGATTGGGGCAGAACTGGCTCTTGAACTCGGAGTACGCTATACTGACATCTCTTTCATGATGCTCAATCACCTTTCCCGATAGGCTATGGACATCATCTGGTATGCAGGCTCTCACTTCATTCACCAAGAAACTCCCTATGTCGTGCAGAAAGCTCAGAACATCTTCTTCCCCTTCATTGTGTTCTGCACAATGCCATTCTTCTGCAGTAGTTTAACATCTGCTTTGGTTTGTAACAGGCTTTTCAGACATGCGAAATGGGCTGTAACGGGAAGCCCGTATGCCGGGTACCGCTGTTCAAAGTTCAGAAGATGGCGGAATATTTCATTGCTGTATGGGAACAAGTGCAGGGGAGTTACTTGCATCAGTGTTGATATTCTTTTGTTAGAGTATACCACATCAATGGAGCTACTATCAAGCCGTTTGAAACTGGTTGCCGATTCAAGCAAGTTTGTGGCACTAGGAATATAAAACTCAGCAAACCGTTTAGCAGGCTGCTCTTGTTGCACCGGCCACTTCCCTTCTTCGGGTGTCCGGGTCCAATGGAAGATGTGCAGCAGATGTTTGAAGCCGCCAGAGGGAGGTTGCCGCCCGTAACCTTGGATTTGTTCACTCTTGGGTAGAGATCATCAAAGCATGACATTGCTAGTCTGTCGATGCGGTGCCAAACCGCCCACTTAAGCTTGAATTTGTAAATACAGCTTCAACAACAAACCACGGAATCTGGTTTCTGATGCGCAACATGTCGATTTTGGTCTTTATCTGATCTTTCGTTATTCTTTGATACAAAATTGAAAATTGCAGGGACCTTTCGTCACTATTATTACCTCTGGATCCCCTTAAAATTTCGGCACCATTACAGACCTTTTTTGCAGCAAGAGAATCGCAACTGCCAGAAAGCAACTGGCAACTAGCAAAGATTCCTGGAGATGATAGCTATCTCTGAAAGCAAAGTACCTCTGATAATCCTCACCGCCGTAGTGATAGTAGCTCTTGACAAGATCTTCTCTCTCTTTCATGGATTTAAGGAACAAAGTCACATCGAGACCGAGCCATCTGGTCATAAATGCAACATATTCCCACATATTGTCCCTTTCAGCCCTATCGCCCGAGCTTTTGAGGAGAAGGATACCAATAGCAAACCTTTCCGGATCGCTACCAGTCCAGTATATCGATGGCTTGTCTTTGCTGGTGTCTAAAGCTGCTAATGCGGGCTGTAGTTTACTTAGATCGTGGAACTGTCCATCTAATCGATTTCTTATATTGACAATCCACTTTTCCTCATTAGCTTGGTCTACCTGAATAATTAAGGTTTAGAAGTATACATTAGTCAGTGAGGAGGTAAGGACTATATATTCTCTTGTCATCAGCACGACGTTATTGGGTAAAATAAATAAAGTTTTTATAAATAAAAAAGATGATACACTAACGGTAGGGATGAGGTGGAACAGGATGGGGCGATCCTGATATGCAATAAGGAAAAGGAACAATCATGATATGCAATAATCGGGTATGTTATTGTTCTGTCCAAAAATGGAACACTACCAGCAAACATACTACCATGTCTTGAAGGGTGAGCTTGCCTATATGGAAACATATCCTGTGCAAACCAAGATTTTGTAAAACCCATGCAAACCACGGTAAAAAGGTCATCTAAATTCACCAAAAAAAATCACACATATAGATGATATGATGATGCACAGTCTTGCAAAATATCATGTCTAAACTCAACTTCGTTTGTGCTGATATCATGATGAACAAGATATTTTTTGTAAGATTGTGTATCATCGTATCATCTACGTGTGTGATTTTTTTAGTGAATTTTTAAAAAAATTTACCATGGTTTGCACAGGTTTTCGTGAAAAGGTTGGTTTGCATATGATACGTTGTCTATAGCAATAGGTATACAATAGAAGATAGATCTATTCATCTATATGAACCCAGATAAACGCCTCCTAATCATAAATATTACTCGGTCTACATTAGAAAATCAGGATAACTAAATGAACCCAGATAAACGCATCTTGAACACAAGAGACTCTCGGCCAAACCAAACTGGACAATGGAAGAGGGATCTGCAAGCTTCTAGTAGACAGGCACTACATTGAAGAGCACAGAGACAAGAACGAGGACACCACCTGCTGTGAAGAACATCCATGGCCAGCCATCAGCACCGGATCCGCGGCGAGTACTTCCTCCACAAATCGCGGCTGGATGGGAACTGGATCCGAGGAGAGATGGAAACTGGATCCGAGGAGAGAGGGCATGGGTGGGGAAAGTGCTCAGCAAACAGGGGAGCGGTGGACCTGGAGTCCACGACGAGCTGCCTTCAAGAGGCGGAAGTGTTCGGTACCCTCTCTCTCCAAATTTCACATTCCAGGAATGCCCCCAGCACCTCCGACAAAATACACACGAAGGGGTAAACCGAACCTGAGCACGAATATTGGTGTTACGACATTTTCCATCCATCCAACTATCTGTTAGTTCAGGGCTAACAGTTAGCTAGCTATCTAACAATTAGTCATGTGTCTGTTTGGAACCTGCACTAATTGTTAGTTTGAAAAGTCTACCCTACCCCTGACTAATTGTGAGTCCATATTTGTTTGAATGCAGAAATAATTGTTAGTCCAGAACTCCAGATAGAACTAGGGGTATGGAAGTATTTTCACATATTGGTGAAATTATTACTTTGTGTTAGCAAGGTGAGATGGACGAACATGAAAAACATTAGTCCCTTGATGAACTAACAATTAGTTCATCTATTAGTCTACCTGTTACAGGACGAACTAAGACAATGGTTTAGTCACGTAACAATTAGTCCGATGGATCTAAGCAAGACCCACGACAAGCTCATCCCTGGAGTCTTCCTGCTAGATGTGGGACGAGCACAACCTGAAAAATGGTCAGACCAGCACATCCTATCCCTTGCAATCGATCACTTTACTCAGGGATGGTTAACAGAGATACAAACATCGTCCACTCCGCCACTTCCAATCAGAGACCATCCGGCATCAGCGAGCCCATTGATGGCTTCTTTAAACCTCAGAAAATGTTGATAAAAAGTACTATTATGATTAAAGAAGATCATAATAACAACAGTCAGGAATCTGTTTGTATTGTTCAAGAACCATGAAAATTATGATAGAAAAAAATTAGAATTGGAAGGCAAACTAATCACAAATTCAGCAGACATTCATCCAGTTTAAGTCATCTTGATTGTGGTTCATGTCAGGAAGCAGTTTCCACATTACAAGACATACTAGTGCTAAATAGCAAGAAAAAACTTCAAAACTTTGAATGGACTACCACAAGGCATCAACAAATCTATCGCAACATGTGTGAACTAATCAGCTCAAAAGGGAATAGAAAAGGAATATCATGTTGTGTTTCCACTTGTGAGTTGTGAGTGCAAAAATCTTATTAGCCTGCAACTGAATAGTTGAAAAGGGTGGGGTAATCCAGCGAACCATGAAACATATATCTCATAGCATATAATCTGATAGGAAATAATGTTGTATGGGACCCTAAAAACTTAAATTATGCTGATTATGTTGTCAACTGAAAAAAAAAAAAAAAAATCAATTATGCTGCCATGTTCTTTGACATTCAAAGCCCCCTCAGGTATTCTACAGAACTGTAGCCAAGTTCCAAGATCAACACAATTACTTTGCAGTTCTCAAAAACACCTTTTCAGCAAATTATTCTATAGAACATTGTAGTTTGTTGGAATAGGATAACAGATAGCACATACATACATTTTGAAGTCACAAAAATTGCATCAAAAGTTCAAAACAGTGCGAGCACAGATCCTTAAAAGAAAATATTGGCTCACAAATTGTCTAGAACACTTCACCACCACAGTATCAACGAAACAAGAAATCAATCAACTCAAAAGTTCACATGGAAACGTCAATGAATTAGCATGTTGTTAGAAGGAACATGACACATATAACAAGCACTCAATCGACTCAAAAGTTCACAAGGCAACATCCAAAGAAATAGCAGTGATGTGATGAAGAAATCAAATTGACACATAGGCTAGAACTCATGAAAATTCATATAATCAATCCAGATACAGATAGTTCATGGGTTGATCAAAGATGGAGATAAGGAATGTGTTGGTCCTTAAACTCTAGGCATCAATTTCACCTTGCATATAAAGGTACCAAATATCAAGTCATCCGACTGATCATGATTAGTTGTGATTAGTCAGGCTGATCAGTGCCATTGCTGTTAGAAATAATTGATTGGTGTGTCTGACGAGCCTGATTTAATTCCCATTGCCGAAATCATAAAAAGAACAATCGTAGAGTTTAGCAAACCTAGCAGCAAATACGCTTGCTAGAAAGTAATATTTCTGAATATTTGTGCGGCAGGTTCAGGAAATAAATGAAGGCCATGTTTGCATTTATATGCGATAAACCTAAATAAAATGCATATATATTGTACAGGAACAAGCATCCAAAGCCAAATGAACATTTCAATGCACTTCGATTTGCATCTAGGAGCATATAATATTCTGATTAACGTTACTAGTAGGGAATTTGAGAAGCAAATCCTTCCACATGAGTAACTGAAAGCTGCATTGAACCTACAAAGGCAACCGAGACAAACTCACCTTGCTGCAAGTGAAGAGGAGCTCCTGGTCGCTGCCTGCGTCAATAATCCGACACTTCGCAGGGGAACACAATGCATTGACCTACGCAATGGGATGTCATCACAGATTAGTATTACCAAAAATATCAAACTGAATCAAAAGAAAAAAATAACAGGAGTATCCTAGCTGAGTACTTTTTCCCCAAGTGTAATTGTGATTTACTACAGGATATGGAAGTAATCCGCTTTCTATCAGATCACTACTTATGAGATTGAAGGGAAATTCTGAAGTTGTAGTTATCTGGCTGACCCGCTTGCCTGTGGACCTGCTACCTCAGCTCTTCACCTAATGCCATTCTCAACTTGTTGAAATCTTGCTCCAAATCACCATACAGCCACCAAGATCTGACTTAGCTGCAGCAGCATATGTATCAGTGCATATAAAAACAGAGAAAGAAAAATGTTTTTAAATATAATATCCATGACGATAAGCATGCATGATGGAAGCTCAAACATAACCTATGCATGATTAAGAACAAAGACTAGCAAAAGCAAATAACTTCTGAATACTGACGAAACAGGATGCATGTCTATTAACAAGTAAACTAGAGAAATATAATGACATATCTGATTAAGAACGAAGTTGTGGCAACAGCCAACATTGCTGAAGAAAAAAAAAAGGTAAAATCACAATGAAAAAATGCAAGCATATCAATGGTGGCACTATGAAATAAGCTTAATTCCAACGATCAGAACCATTAGAGTTGCCAAGAAATGCATTGCCATTCAAGCATATGAGAAAGGTTTCAGTTACATATATTTCAACTTTTGGCAGAGGGCTTCCAGCCTTCCACCACTTCTTTGGACCAACCAGCAGGGCCTTGATATAATTCACTAATTCAACATACACTAATGAGTAAGATTCAACTATCTAAGAGCTAATAAACCTATCCATTTAAAGAATAAATCAATTACTCTATGATATATGAGTAAGATTCAGCCACCAAACACACATAATTCTCTAATGCTCTCTACACAATAACAATAGTGCAGGCAAAAAACAGTGATGTAGTCTGCCAGACCGTGGCCTATAAATCCATCCATGGCTCCTTACATTTCTTCGAACACCGCCTGCAGACTGATGAATTTCTCTATGTTTTGGTTGTAGTTGCCCCCATGACTCCATGAGGCCTGAACATCCAACCGACTACACCTCAGTGTTCAAAATCTGAAAAAAAGCCCAGTTTTTTTTTAAAAAATGCTAGACTACCTACAGGGCAGATGTACTGATATGCGGCTACAATTGCCATCAGTAATAATGAAAACGAATGACAATCAAGTGACTGTTTTGCATTCATTCATAGGATAATAAATAAATAAATATACAACCACAAATCAATAGGTATTTCACTGTACCAGAGGAGCTACTGGCCGTGGTGGTTCCTCAACAACTCAGCAGACAATCGAACACTTGCATCAGACCAAGAGAACCTCAAGGGAATGCATCCTGCGATCGAATCATCAAATTGAATCAAGAAGGTCCGTGCGGCATCCAGGATGGAGGGGGGCCGCGTGGGTGGGAGGCCGGCCGCCGCCGAGCGACAGTGGAGGGCGCCGTCGCCGGACGGAGGGCAGGGGCGACTGGTGGGAGGGGAGGGACGCCGCCGGACGGAGTTCGCTGCTCGAGGCCACATCAGCTCGTTGTGGATGAGATGCCGCCGGCGCTCCTTAACGCCGACCCGATCTCCGACGATGGGAGAACTCCGTTCCCTCTACGAGCTCGCCGGCGCTGCCGCTCGCTCGGGCCGGCTGAGAGCCTTCAGCGCGGCTACGCAAGGTGCTCGCAGCCACCGCCATTGCCACGGAGCAGGAGCGGCGGCTAGCTGAGGCCGTGCATCGGGGGTGGGCGCGGCGGCGAGCTGAGGCCGTGCAGCGGGGGCGGCGGCGAGCTAGCCTGGAGCAGCGGGGCGGCGGCGATCTGGGCTCGTGCGACGATAGAGAGGAGAATAAACCGGCGTGGGGTCTCCCAAACTCCCCACGATCTTTTTCTTTTGTGATTGAATATTATTTTCGGAAAAAAAAAAATACATGAGGTGGCTCGGTCGTGGATACGGGAGGAAACTGGGACGGGGGCAGTGCCTGGCTGCCTGCGCATGGTTGGGCTGGTTGGACTCGACCTAACGGCGCGTTGGGTGGGCTCGGGGAGTGAATATTAAACAGTACCCAGGGTACTTCATAGCTAGCTACAGAATGAATGATTTTGTAGCCAGGCCACCGGGTGCACCAGGCGCGCACCTGGCCGAGCCTGTTTGCCTTGCATGCGACATAGGCCCGTGAGTATGGGCCTCCAATGACGACCAAATAAATAAATTTAAATGAGGATTTTATTGGCCATCAAATGACACTTTTTACAAATAAATTTAGATGAAGATAAAAATAATATAAAAGAAACATGTTGATTGGCTATCGGTAAGAGAGCCAAATAGCTAATGACTCAAATATAAAGCTTGACTAATAAATATCTACTCTAAAATTTTTCTCTTGTAAAACATCTCTCTCACATAACTCTCAACTATAAATGTTTATTTTTTCTTATTTAGATGTCCCCATCTAAATGTAATGATTTGAAAGTGACATCGATAAATTAATAGAATTTCTTTCTACCGATTTAGAACCATCGGAGACGCCCCACCATTAAAGCAATTAAGTGTAGGACCGGCACCCAGCCAAACCCAATTGCATGCGTCATGTGTGGGTCAATTATTAGCATTTAGCAGGCATTCCAAACCAGCGGCCAGCGCTGGCCCATTTCCTCTAGCTAAATCACCGCCCTAGACATGGCTCAGCGCCATTGTTTATCTTGCTGACCACAAAACCACACCGTGCCATTTTATTCGCTTCGTCCTCCGCCTGATCAGGACTGATCCCGTTCGATGTCCGATGGAGCAAGCATACGGGCGGTGTAGCTGCCTGGCTGCCTCTGGCCAGGAACCTAGCGTGCGTCGTCGGCAACGGCAGGATGGTCGTGGGCTGCACCGACGTTCCCAGCATGGCCTTCGTCAACGCCGGCGGCGCAGGTATCGGCATCATGGACATCTGCTGCCTCGCCAACGACCAGGCGCACGACAACAAGGCAGCTCCTTCTCCGGCGACGGCGGCGACCCCTTCTCCCTCCGCGACGAGCTCCTTTTTCCGGCGGACAGCGGCCTTGGCGGTGATGGGATCTCGCCTCGACGGATGTCACGGTGGCCTTCCCCGGCTTGTTCGCTGGTGGATACGGGCAGTCGATCCGGCATGGAGCCATCGGGAGGAAGGTGGTGGATGCTGCAGGCCTCCGTCGTCACCAAGCGCAGCCATCCCGAGCTGCAGTCCAAGGGCCGGGATCAAATTCCGGTGACATATATTATAGTAATTCACTTGTGTGCATGTGTGTACGCTACATACCATGTATTGTCGTAACTACTTGTTCCCTATCTTGCATGCGCACACGCACGGCAGATCCGAAATCACCCGTCATGTATTCTTCATTGTGTTATGTTGTGTCTTGTATTAACGATGACAGAGATGTTCGTATTTGATTTTGTTATTTTTCTCAGATTATACAGTTGGAAAGCACCAAGATTTCTTAGTGCAGATTCTCGTAACTATATTTCTATGTGTGAATTCTCGTAAATATCAGTATCATCAGTGCAAATTCTCGTAAAATGAAGATTCTCGTAAATATTATTAGTGCAAATTCTTGTAAATATACATGAAGATTCTCGTAAATATTATTAGAACAAATTCTGGTAAATATTTGGTAATGCAAAATCTCATAAATACTTCATGTTTTCTAACGCAGATTCTCGTAAATATTTCTTGGTGCGAATTCTCATAACTATAGTAAATTTACTATGGGTTATCCTAAAAGCTTAATGCCTAATTGTGGTAAATAGAAGTTCAATATAAGGAAAGAATCATGTAGCAGCAAAAATACAACACGTTCACCCTGCATGGAAACAGTAACTAGTCTACAAACTCCATATGCATATCGGTGTTAATTGCAACCTGCATGCATGTGGCAGTAATCGCAGGACCTGCATGCACGGCGGTAATTAAGCATCTGCTAATGCCGCATGCAAATGCCACGCCACGCTCAGCCAGGTGCGTGAAAGCTGGCGCGGTGGTTCGACCTGGCTACAAAATACTATATTTTGTGTAATAAATACAAATTATACTCTATATATATATATATATAGGTATTCTATATATTACCCCTGGATAGTGAATAATAATCACCGCCCGAGCCCGGCCAGACGACGCACCCATGCGCGAGTCAACGCGGGCGCTCGCGGCCGCTGTCCCGTCTTCCGTTTCTCACCGCACACACCTCCTTTTATTTATTATTTTCTTTTATCATTACAATTTTTTTGTTTCGGATATTATTCATAGAAGATCGTGGGAGCCTGGGTCCGGATGCGCCAGTTTCTTTCCATCTCCATCGCCGCACGGACCTGCCTCACCGCCGTTCCACCGCCTCCCTAGGCTCAGGACCTCAGCTCCACCGCTGCCCTCGCCGCAGGACCTCAGCTCCACCGCCGCCCCTGCTCACTGCTTCGGAGCGGCTCGTAGCTTCCGGACGTGATGACCCACAGCGCCGTCGGCCCCAGACGCAGCGCGCCGCCCGGTCGGGGTGGGTCGCCGTTTTCGTTCGGCATCGCGCAGGGGAGGCGGAGGCACCGCCGGCGGCCCGTCCCTTCCACCACCAGCGGCGGCGCGGCCCGTCTCTTCCCCGACCGCGTGCGCAGCCCCGCCCTTTCCCTGACCCGCGACGGTGTGGCCCGTCCCTTCCCCGACCTGCACCGGCGGTGACCCTGCAGCAGATCCGGTCGGTGGCGCTGCGGGTCGTCTTCCTCAGCGGGGTGGAAGGGCGCAGGTGAGGGGGAGGCGGCGGGAAAGGAGCTTCCTGTACATAAAAGCTCCCAATAACCACTACCTATACATACGAAGCTCCTAAGGTGATGCTCTGATCTGAGCTTCCTCAATCCTTGTTTTTTTCAGATTTGATATGCATGCTGCCAGCCCTAAGCATTTCAAGGAGCTAATGAATGTGGATTGCTTGAACGTTGAACTGAACCCCAATCTTCAGCAATTAGGAAATCAGGATTTCTATGTCTTTCTATTGCCCCACGAAATGCCTTATCATTTAATATAATGCGAATGCTATTGAATCCTTTTTTTAATGCATAGAAATTTGAGTCTTATTTTTATCATAGAAATTTAATTGAGTGGCAGCAAACCAAAAGGATTACTACCGAATTGGTGTCCATACATAACTCTGTTATGAAAATGGTAATTAGTTTAAAAAGGTTATGCTTTCGACCATAAAAATCTTTTTGCTCCGATGAACCAATACATTATTTAGACCCTACTGATTTCTCTGCTTGTGTATACATGTGCTGTTTGTGGTGTTAACATCTGCTGTTTGTGATCTGGCTAACCGTTGTAACTCATGAAACTGTTTTTCCTCTTGAAATCTGAGTCTGTATGATCCAAATAAACAATATGCTGAAAAACAGTGGTTCGGGCAGTCTGTTACGCCTCATGCTATGTTGGATCCACTCCATACATTATTCTGGAAATCTGTTACCTGTTGTCTATTAGAATTATATCAACTTCCATGTAGTTACCTATATTCTATTGCCCAACCTTCTTTCTTTTTAAAAAATTGAACTGATTTCATGTTAAAAATCTTTTTGGAACAGAAGAATAAATCCCCAAAAGAAGTGTATGCAGTATGTATGAGTTAGGTTAATGGGTTTGATATATATTTTCTTGTCTATTGAGTTCGTTGGGTGTAATATTTATTTATCCCCGTAATATTTGGAAAGTCATCATATCTCTTCCACATGTAATCTGGTGCTTTATTCTTTATGCTACATGTTCAGTTTTTGCTTGCTTATCGACATTGATGGTATATATTAATGAATAATTTTGTGGTGTAGCTATTGTCACAGTACTGGTGGAACTGTTTGATGATGGGAGCAATTCACTCGAACAATGTCGCACCATGAATTTGTTGATCAAGGTACAATATTCCTACCCTCTCCAATTTTGTTGATCTAGTTCTCACTGTCCATATTTTTAAATAGTTCAGTACACCATAGTTGCAGATTCAGTCAGCACCATGCCCCTATTTTGGAGCCAAAATCCTTTTCACAAGTGAGACCCTATTTTAGAACACTAATATTTGTGGTCACGGTGAACTTTAACCACATTTCATTGTTTAAACTACAATGCTAATTTATTTGCTATTGGCTTCTGTTTGAAGATGTGTCAACACATGTTATTTTCTTTTCCTGCATTCTGTCAAGACCCGTATTTTGCAATGAGTTATCATCTTTGAAAACTAAAGTGGTCTGTCAACGTTGATTCTGCAAGTCTGAAAAGGAATAATCAGTGACATTACTCGAAAAACACAGGCTTAAAAGATATACTTTTGCATTTGACCTCTGCAGTGCAATTGGTCTTCCCAGTTAGAGTTCTCTGCTTGCGGATTTCTTGCCATAATAACTTTACAAGCATAAATTATTACGACTACTAGAAATGTCAGCATTTGTATTGCTTTCACAATATTTAACTCTCCGTTGATCTGTCATACCATTTAGTTTTGTGACTTTGACCTGGTCTAATGCACACATGTTAGCAAGCTGAGGATTTTGAGATATAATGTGTTAGGATAGGTGGTGGACTGTGGTGTGGTACATAGGTCAAAGTTTGATGCTTTTTCCTTGATCAAATACCTAGCACTGCGTAATTTCTTAATATAATATCTAATGCATCGAGCCATTAATTCAGTACATTTTTATCTTACATATGTCTGATGACGTTTTGTTATATGGAAATTGTCAGGGACAAAACACAGGAGCAGGGGCCATAAATCAAATAACTCCCCTTTCAGCCCTTGTACCCGTCATATAAATATAACTTTCTATAGCACTGGGCACGGTCACCATGCGGCTGCCTGCGCCCCCTTCGTATCCACTATCCCTCCCTGTCCCAATCTTGATCTTTTGCGAGCTCCAGTAGTATAGTTTGTTTGTTGATTAATATGCATAAAATATGTTGATCTATGACAATATGAGTAGTTTGGTTCTCTATGAAATTTGATTGCTTGTATTTTTTTTCTTTTGCAGATTTGGAACACAAGGCACATAACAGTTAGTGTGCTTGCAGCGCATTGTGACTCATCGTCACCTTCTGTTACGAACTCCCAAAGAAAGGAGTGGCAACTTCGCCGGGATGCTGTTGCCGCTGTCAGCTCACTGCCACCACCTCTCCTGCGTGTGCTCCTCCAACATTAGGTGCCCCTCCTCCAGATCCCCTTCCCCATCTTGATTTTGTGACAGCATGGCACAGATTGCATCAACCATAAAACAGTTGAATAAATTGATTTGATCAAGTACTGCAATAGCTCATTATGTTTGGCCTGTGCAAAGGCCTCCATCTAATTTTCTAGCCTGACAATCCTGATTTCCTACTAGACTATGAATCTCACGTAACTTCAATATCTGTTTCCTTCTCTTTTTTGCTTATTGGCACAATTCCCTCTCTTATTTTTACTTCCTTGCACCTAGGTCGAGCCTCAATTGACTGATTGGGATCAGTTTGTATTTATATACATGTTTGCACTAACTATGGTTGCTGCTTGTTTTTTTTTTTACTAATTCTGCATACCTAACCATGTGCCCATGTCCAATACTCATTGAAAAAAAAAAAAAACTGAGGACTACTCAAATGATTGGCATGCTGGTTGCCATCTTTGTACAAATTTTGATTCTCAAATGTCACAGACTACATTTATTTTGAGGGAAACAAATGTCTATTTCTGGTCTCCAGATTCAGTATTACAATTGTTTGTCCTATTTTTATCTAGACTGCCAAGGTCTTATTTTGTAATTGATCTCGATAAATAATAATTCTCATGACCTTTTTACGAAACAGCTGTATTATCGACACCATTCACCACACACTCTTCCTGACATACCTGATTTCGGATCCACATGTCAGATTCATAATAATGATCTCATAGAGTGCCTTAAAATTACAGATAAATTAAAATAATGGATGCTGGAGATAGCTACAGATTCCAACAATCGAACCCACCATTTTTAATGCATTTAGTTCATTTGCAGATTCCAAAATGCATTTTGGTGGCCCTGAACTAGCATTTTTCAGAGAACATGCCGATTGGTCTGCTTCAGTTGAATGGAATCACAAAACTGAATACGGAATTCTAACTTCAGAGCCTTCCTATTTTTTGGGGTTTGCTATTTACCACTAGTATGTCTTGTAATGTGGAAATTGCTACCTAACATGGACTGCAATCAAGATGACTTAAACTGGTGCTCACACCCATGCTATGGATGCATTCAGTATCCTGACCGTTAGTGTTTGCTCGACAAAGACTAAAATTTATCTCCTATCGCCCACCCCATTAGTATTTTCATTGCAGGCATGGCAGGACCAGTATCTGAACCTGTCCTGCCCATGTATGTTGATTTGTCTGATTCAACATTGTAATCTGAGTTTTCCGACAAAGTTGATTTAATCCTTGTCATGTTTATGCAGCCAGGAACGAGCAGAAAGAGAGCAGTACTTTAGTGTTGAACCGCTGTCCCTTCCCTTCATGGCTCTAAAGTTGAGTATTTTGTGATTTCTCCAGAAAGGCATTTTATTGTATACTATTTTTTAGAAAAAAAAACATTTTAGTGTACACTATCCGGCTATATCTTCTATCTTGGTTCTCAAGTGTCAGCAACCAGATATCTTCGGCAAAGCATATTAGCTTCAGTCTGTTTGATAAGCAATTGTTGGTTAAACAATTAGTCATCACCATAAATATTAATTTCTAGAAATAGATTGTAGGATTATTCCAAAAACAGGTGATCATAGAAATCCTAGCCTTATGTGACAATAAAAATATTATTTAGAAAAACATTCCATAGTATGATTCATTAATAAAATTATAATTGAGTGGATTCACTTATTCAGTTAACTACTGATGCTGAGACACAAGAGTTTCTAAATTGCATTTAATTGTTGCCAATGCAATAACGAGTGTTTGCCTGTCCCATTATAATGTGCTCAAGGGAAGACCAAACCTGGTTACTGTGTTTTTAATCATAGCATATATTATTTAAATCTTGATTTAGATCCATTTATTATTGCTGCTACCTCTCTGGTTATGTAGTTTGAGTTTCTCATAATGGTCTGACTGACAATGCAATGGCCAAATGAGATGGATCCTTGTGTGAGAATCGTATACATGTATTCAAATTTTGGAATTATATGATCATTTTCACATCTAGTGACGTAGCATAACTTTCTATGAGTATAATTCAGCAAAATATTGTTACAATGAAGTGCTTATTATCCTTGTTATAATGCACATAACAAGTTCTTAATTTAAATCTTAAAATACTTTAATATTCCTAGGCATAAGGCTTGATATAATTCTTATGTTTATACCTGAGAAAGCAACACTTACTCATGAACTTGTGTCTCATACAGGTATTCATGTTCTCTTTCAGAATTCATTGCATTAACAAACGGAACACCCTATATTGTGATATTGGATCATTTATTTGGAACGGAACGAATGAAAATTACAAGCCCCTAACAGATTCCAAAATTGCTCTTGCACTAGAGTCTTGCAACATGTTGCTTTTATATAGCTAATAGAGTTTGAGTCTTGACAGAATGCAGGAAAAGAAAATAACATGAGCTGACACCTTCAAACAGAAGCCACTAGCAAAAAAAATTTGACTTACGCTCTTTTCTTTGAAAAACAGGGAGGTTGATTGCTTAAGGAGAACCCAAAGTGTGACTCTTCCCCAGGAAGAGGCTTGGACTAGCCTTAGGCTATTGATATTTGCTTGATTTCAGGAAAAAACATATTCATTTACTGTTTGCATGTATGATTATTGTGTACGTTCACATAAACTATATTTAGTTGTCTATTTATTGGAATAAACATCTCCTAATTTGTTCAGGCTCATACTTCTAACAATGAAATCAATGCTTGTATATTTGCCAAACCTATGTTAACAATAAGAAGGCTGTTTCCATATTGTGATGGACACAAGGGACATTACAAGAGACGAATAAGCTATGCTGCATGTCTCCTGAAGAAAAAAAATCACAAATAAGAAAGTGGCAACAAGGCCGTTCAAGTAAAACCAAACCACAGCTCACAAACTAAAAGAAAAACAGGGTCGTATAAAAAAAACGAACGAAAAAACTACGAACAACAAAACGGCAACCAGATTTTCTCGTAAAAAAGGCAACCAGAACGTCCAAAAAAGAGCACCAAAAAAAAAATGTTAACCTGGCGAAACAAAAGGGCACGAAAAAACCCGGGTGCAGGGGGTCACGCGGGAGAAAATGCCACGACCAAAAAAAGAAATCTGTTGTGGTCCGGGCAGGGGGCTGGGCGTTGCCTGCCGGGGATTGCTGCGGTCCTGAGTCAGGCGTGCTGGGAGGGCTCGGGTAGTGATTAATAATCACTACCTGGGACTACTTAATAAGAATTTATATATATATATATATATATATATATATATATATATATATCCTGAGGGTCCCAAGATGTTGACACCATCCAAGGATAAAGTATCTGCTGTGAAAATCAGAGAAGAAACAATTCCTATCTTCGACTCCCCTGAGATATTCCTACCTGATGATAATATCACCCTCACTCAAGAGAGTATCAACATGGAGGTAGATATTGTGAGGAGGGAGGATGGCAAGACCAACAAGGTTGATGCTGAAACTGAGATGTTATTTCCTAATTCCCGGCTAGGGGAAAAAATTCCTGAAGTGGTGTCTGACCCTGCTGAAAAAGAAGAAATCCTAGTCAAAGAAACAACAATGGTGAATGTCCTTACAGCTATCACATCTGAACTAAAAGAGCAGCAGAATGTTGGGGAGGACAAGTCTGATGGCAATGCTAATATGGTGAATGAGGTGATGGTTCAGAAAATATCCCCTCAAGATAGGAGGAGGAGTGAGAGGCTGAAAAAAACCTCCACTTTGACCACAACTGAGAAAACTGAGGTGATGGCTCAGAAGAAAAACCTTGAAGGTAACTCAACCAATCACAATTCATTTACCTTGCTGTCTATTGATGAATTCAGTTCTATTACTTCTAATATGGGTATTGCTGCTAGTGACAATAATTTTGCTACTTTTGATTTGCTTAAAGACTTAGAAGTAGCTAGACATGACCAGCATATTAAACAATCTAAAAAAAATGATGATTCCATTATTGAGATTTGTGAGGAACCTATGTAAATGCTCTGCTTTGTTTGGAGTGGGATCAGGATGATACATCTGATAATGATGAATTTATTCTAGTTCAATCTAGAAAGAAAAAGAAGTTGGAAAGAAGAAGAAGCATTGTTATTTCCCCTATTAATAAATATGTGGCAAAGGTACAGGAAATTCCTGACTAGCCAAGAAAAAGAGGAAGGAAGCCCAATGGAGCTCCTCCCAAAACCAAAAAAGGCAGCAAAGTTTCTTAAATGCAAGGCCTGATTTGGAACTGTAGGGGCCTCAAAAAAGATGGGGTCTCCACATTCTTAAAAAACCTTATTGCTGAGAATAACTTTCATTTTATTGGTCTTCAGGAGACCATGCTTAAAGACTGTAAAGAAAAACTCTTGAGACAGTTTGATACTAAGCAGGACTATCTCTGGTTATACAATCCCTCTAAGGGTAAATCTGGTGGCATCCTTGTTGGTGTCAGGGTAGAGCTATATGATGTAGGCTCTTTCCAACAGGGGGAATATATGATTCAGCTTAATTTGTGGGATAAAATAAACAAAGTGAAATGGAATTTGATTGTAGTATATGGGACTGCTCAAGATGAAAATAAAATTGAGTTCCTGGCAGAGTTATCTTCTTTTTGCTCCAGAAGCTCAGAACCCCTGTTGATTGGAGGTGACTTCAACATAATCAGATTTGCCAATGAAAGAAATAGACAAGCTTGAGTCCAAAGGTTCTCTAGTTTGTTTAACTCACTAATAGATTTCTATGAGTTAAGAGAACTGGATATGACAGGAGGAATGTATACATGGTCCAACAATCAGGAAATTCCTGTGTTGGAGAAGCTGGATAGGATCCTGGTATCCAAATCTTGGGAAGATGTATTTCCATTAGCCTGGGTCAAAAAACTTCCAAGGGAAGTTTCTGATCATAATCCTCTCTTATTATCATATGGATACTGTGACAAAAAAAGGAAAATTGAATTCAGATTTGAATTAAGTTGGTTGTCCAATGAGGATTTCAAACCTGCAGTTGAAAAAATCTAGAAGAAAAACTGCAATGCTAAATCAGCTCGGATAAAATTCAAATGAGAATTGAAACTTTTTAAGCAGTACTTTAAAAGCTGGGGGTTTAACTTGCAAGGGGAATTAAGGAAAAGGAGAAAAGAAATCAGTGAGGAATTACAGGAAATTGAGACAATGGAAGAAAATTGTGGGCTTGATGGCCATCAATTGCAAAGGAAGATTTGTCTTTTAAAAGAGAATATGGATCTCCTGAATCAGGAGGAATCCTATTGGCATAATAGGAGTCATGAAAATTGGCTCTTGTTGGGTGACAACAACACTAAGTTTTTCCATAGAATTGCAAATGGGAGAAAAAGAAAAAGCAATGTGGTATCACTAGAACATGAGGGGCTATCATTGAGGGTAATGAAAACCTATTGAAGCATGCTACTGAATACTATTCTGACTTGTTTGGCCCCAGTATGGATCATGATATTCATATTGACCAGTCCATCTGGGAGGAGTGTCAAAAAGTCTCTGATGCTGACAATGAGCTACTATGCCAACCCTTCAATATGGAGGAAATCAAATCTGCTTTGTTCCAAATGGAAAGAAATAAGGCAGTCGGCCCCGACAAAATACCAATAGAATTTTTTCAAGAGTCTGGGATATAGTGAAAGATGATATCCTACAGCTATTTGATGATTTCCATAAAGGAAAAGTGAACATTAGCAGGATGAATTATGGGATCATTACCCTTCTCCCCAAAGTGGTGGATGCTTCTAGAATTCAACAATTCAGGCCAATTTGCCTGTTAAATTGTCTATATAAACTCATTACTAAGGTGTTGACCTTAAGAATCGAAAAAGTGGTGGACAAATTAATTCATCCAAACCAGACAGCCATTATGAAGGGTAGGAATGTCATGTCTGGAGTTATGGCCTTGCATGAGATACTTCATGAAACTAAGAGGAAAAAACATGTTGGAGTTATCCTCAAGTTGGATTTTGAAAAGGCATATGACAAGGTCAAATGGAATTTTTTGTTTGAATGTCTCAGTGCAAGAGGATTCAGTGAGAAATGGTGTGAATGGATTAAAATGGTTGTGACTGGAGGCACTGTTAGTGTGAAACTTAATGATGAGATTGGTCCTTATATTAAGAGCCACAAAGGGGTTAGACATGGGGATCCCCTGTCACCCATTTTGTTCAATTTTATAGCCGATGGCCTATGTAGAATGGTTCTTAAAGCCCAAAAAATGGCTTGTTCACTAGTTTGATTGACCATATTATTCCTCAAGGGGTGGCAATGCTACAATATGCAGATGACACCATCATTTGTTTGAAACATGATCTAGTTGGAGCAAGGAATTTCAAAATCCTCCTATACATGTATGAGCTCATGTCTGGTCTTAAGATCAATTTTAACAAAAGTGAAATTATCACTATAAATGATGAAAAAATTGGGATGAGAAATATGCTGATCTGTTTAACTGTCAAGTGGGCATCTTTCCCATTAAATATTTGGGGGTTCCTGTAAGCCCAAGCAGACTCCATGTAGTGGACTGGCTCCCTTTGGTGGAGAAATCTGCTAAAAGATTAGATGTATGGCAGGGTAGCTCTATGTCCATTGCTGACAGAAAAACACTCATCTCATCAAGTCTGAACAATGCTCCTATATACCATATGTCCATATATCTTTTACCTAAAACCATTGTTTACAAAATGGATAGGATCAGAAGAAGATTCTTCTGGGCAGGTGGTAGAACAAAAAGAAAATATCACCTGGTCAAATGGGTCAAAGTTTGCAAACATACAAAGAAAGGTGGCTTGGGCATAAAGGACTTAGGGAGAATGAATATCAGTCTCCTTTGTAAATGGTGGTGGAAATTGGAGAAGGAAGATGGATTATGGCAACAAATTGTTAGATATAAATACCTCCAGAAAAAATCGATTTGCACTGTTCAGCACAGGCAAGGTGACTCTGCCATGTGGTCTGACTTGCTGAAAATAAAAAATCTTTACCTGAAATTCAGGATTAAGAAAGTTGGGAATGGAAAAAACACTTTGTTCTGGAAGGACAGTTGGCTGTATGATAAGCCTTTGTGTTCAGTTTATCCAGAACTGTTTAAAAATTGTAATCAGCCTGACATAACTATTGCTCAAGCCAAAACCAAACCAGAGAATATCACATTTAAGAGATGGTTGATTGACTCAAATAGATTTGATTGGGGTCTCATCTTGAAAGATCTTGACAATCTTATACTATCTGAACAAGAAGATTCTGTGTTTTGGAGATTGGGCAGGAATGGGATCTTCTCTGTCAAAACAATGTATAATGCTCTTTCTGAAAATGAAAATGGCCCATATAATAAAGAAATATGGAAAGGGAAAGTCCCATACAAAATTAAGATCTTTTTATGGCTCATGGTCAATAATGCTATCTTGAGCAAGGATAATCTCATTAGAAGGAATTGGGCTGGTTCACCCGCTTGTTACTTTTGTGATTCTAATGAAACAGTCCAACATTTGTTCTTCCAATGCTCCACTGCTAAGGCCGTGTGGGCCATTGTTGCCCATTCAATTGGGGCTGATAATATCCCTAATTGTATTGATCAGTGCTGGTATTGGTGTCAAAGGTGGCTTCCTAATGGGAAGCAGTTTCACACATTTGGTATTGCTGCAATCTGCTGGGCTGTGTGGAAAACGCGCAACTCAATCTGTTTTGATGATAAAAAGATTTCATCTCCTGCATCCATTATATGTTATGCATGCGCGCTCATGAGTTACTGGGCAGGTTTGTTCATTGAAAGTGACAAGCAAGACGTGGAAGCAGCTCTGGGAGTCATGCTGGCTGTTGCTACACAGCTAATCGCCAAAGACAAGAAGCGGAAGCAAGGAGTCTTGGATGATGCGTCAGGAAGCGGTGCAAGCTGATCTGGAGCGAAGTACTCATACTTCTGGACGTTCCTGTGAACTCATTTTGGGAGATATGTCTCTCTTTTGGACCTGCGCGTCCTGTTTAATTTCCTGCCTGCTAGTTGTTATGCTTCGCTATGGCACTTGGTGGGTGATCATCGAATCCCCAGTAGCTCTCTGTTACTGTCTAGTAGCTCTCTGTTACTGTCTAGTTTCTTCAGTTGCTGAACAAACTTTGTATTTCCGTTATCGTTAATGGAAATGGGGTTTTCCTTGCGTCAAATATCAATACCAGGTTACCAGTGTATCACAGTATCAACCGATCAATATAGGTATAGCAGTTGTGTAGATGCCATTCTCCATGTAAGATGAAGAGAAGAAATGAAGATCAAGAATGGCGTTTTCGTGTTGTGAAGTTCCCGAGCTTATCCTTGTGCTGTTGAGGTCCCACTTTTGTGTTATTCTGGCAAATAGCTTCGGCGTGAGGACCATAAAGCATTTGGATAATTCTCTTGCCGACTCTTTTTTTTTGTGTGTCTGTGTGTTGGGGGACAACAAGATTGACTCATACACAAAGTGAGGACAACAAGATTGACTCATACACCAGCAATTTTGGTGTGGTGGAAATCTGTCCCGTCCACGTGGTGCAGGATATGCCAAAACTTTGCAACGCTTTCGCTTTGGCTGGATTCTGGAAGCCTGGAACCAGCTATATCCGACGATCTTCGCTGGGAAGCAGCTTTAATGGCCTAATCCTTTATCCAACGAAATGGCGTGACGATGCTCCTCTCCTGGTCAGAAACGTTGTCGTTGTTTTCATTGTGTGGATTGACGTGAATCCGCAACGTCCAAACAAGGCCCAAGTTCCACACCAATCCACCCCAACACATGCAGATTGATGTGAATTCGTAACGTCCCAACAACAACAAGGCCTCATTGTTTGGATGGAGGACAAGCGATATGGAATATTATATTACTCTAGCCATACCATTTGTCTCCATTTGAGAAGCTAGGGTGTCCCTAAATTAAACACACGGTACAAAAAAACAATGTTATAGCCCTCAAACTTTATAATTATGTTCAAATAACCCCAACGGTGGCCTACCCAAAGATGGTTGACCCTGGTCGCGTGCTAATAAGGCGGATGTAGGCTAGGAGTTAAGGGAACTTGCTGATGAGGTAGCCATGGGAGAGAAAAGCAAGTGGGAAAGGATAATGCTGTCGAGGAGGACTGGGAGGTGAAGCAAGTGATAAGAGATTCCAACCATGGGCTGCTCCTAGGTGGGGTAGTCTAGAAAAGAGTGGAGATAATAGAGGAAAAGGTGAACATGAAGAGAGAAAAAAAGGAAAGAAAAGAAGATACCCACTTACAAATGGGTTTACAAATTAGGCCAATCTATGTAGCGGAATACGATGTTAAAACAACTCAACACAAACACTTCTAGGTCATTTAAAATGTACTCCCTCCATCCCAAACTGTAAGTCATTCCAAGAATCTTGGAGAGTCAACGCATCTAAAATTTGACCAAAATTAAAGAGAAGATTACAAAGATTTGTGACATCACATAGGTATACTATGAAAATATAATTAATGAAGAATCTAATGATACTTAGGGGCATCCTAAATGCTATTATCTTACCATACAAATTTGGTCAAACTTGGAATGTTTTGACTTTTCAATATTTTTGGAATGACTTATGATTTGGGATAGAGGGGGTATTAAATATTTTGAGAACTATTGTACTAAATTTTATAGTTGAATAAGAGTCATGTAGTCAAGCTTCGATATGTTAGGGCCAGAGATTAGACATTTTGCCTATTACTTGTTGACTCAAGCGACCATGTGGACGTCCACATAGTACGTGAATTATAAAAAAGCCAAAAAAAAAAAAAGGGGTCATGATTTTTTCCTTATCTCAAGCTTCGCTTCCAATATATAAATAACAAGTAATAATCCTACACTTCTATAAAGCAAAACTTCACTAGCTAGCTATTTCTCTCTACATGTAAGCTATCTAACTAAGAAATACACTATCACATACAATTAACCTCTACTAAGCAAAGCTCCACTAGCTATTTATCTAAACATGCAAGTTGTCCACCTAACCAATACAAATCCACTAGCACATGCAGCATAGTGTCCATATCCGCAAGCATTTTATTGTCCACTTCAACATACCACGCAATCTACTGATCCACAATTTCCGCAGCAACGTGCGGGGTAGTCCACTAGTTAACTAGAAAGAGAAATCACTTGCTTGCATATGGCACAGAACTGGATAATTCAGTGTCCAGTGACCGAGCAACCAAGGCTAGAGGAGAACATTCCAACTTTTGAAATTGTTGGCAAGAGGCCAAGAGCCCGGGTCATGCTGCCGGATGGATGAGGCCATAAGGGGACACCGATATGCTGATAAGTTGATGGTGATTTCTTGGACCTTGCTGCACGCCTGCACCAGCTGAACTCCTAGACGGCAGTGAAGGATTGCACTTGGGTGGAGAAGCTAGAAAGAGCAAACAGCTGGATCAACCTTCTATGTTGAATTTCTTGTCCCCCCAAAAAAAAAAAAAAACCCTTCTATGTTGAAGGAAGCCTCTGGCGTGAAGTAGATGAGAGCAGCAGTCATTCTGGTTGGATGTGAGTGTGTTGTGTGGTTGCTGAGTACTTGCTTTTGCTAAGACTGGGGATTAAAAAGCCCTTGAACTCTATCTAAAAAAAGAGAAATCGCTTGCAACAATTCGTTTGTGCTGAGGGCTTGAGGCTTTGAGCTAACTTGCATAATTCTTTGGTTTCACTTAAATTTGGCCATCTTGATTTGTTTAATTTCACGGCTATCTGACTCTTTCAGACACTTTAACAGACCATCATAAGCGAGAAAAAGAATAACAAACAATGGGAAACAAAGATTGCTTGCTTTCGTATCATAATGTTACAACATTATATATGCATATACAGGTATAGTGTCAACCAGCAGCACCAGCACCAAGGGTGGTTAGCAGCAGGGACTATAAACAACAATGACTACAACATTGCAGTATCATTTGCGTCGATAGATTTTATATTACTCCAAAATTGATCCCAGCAGCACTACTGGTAGTTGCGGTAGTCAGGCGAGTACATGCAGCTCTCTGCATATGCCACCAGGTCTTTGGGGGGAGGCAGACGGGTCGCCAAACCTGCAGAGGGAAGTTGATGATGTCAGAACAGACAGGCATGAGACTTGGTGGTGAATGCCAAGATGTGGAATGGTGTCTGCAAAAGCAAAACGGAGGACGGACGTGCGTACCGAGTTCATAAGCTTTTGCAGCCACGGCTGCAGCAATGTACGCAGAGATCTTTCTAATGTTGGTGAAGGGTGGGAAGATCGATCCCGTGACAAAGTTCGCTTCTGTTGCCTGATCAGCTAGTGCGGTCGCTGTTTGAATGAATGAAACATGAGATTGGTCCCTAGTCTCATCAAGGTATTAGAAACGATTGTTTATGCCCAAAGGTTTCCGTTTGGAGATACTTACAGGCGGCAAGAAGCATGTCCTCGTGGACACGGACGGCTCCAGACATAACAACACCGAGGCCGAGGCCAGGGAAGATGTAGGCATTGTTCGACTGTTGTAAATAGCACAGGAGAGTTAGCAATAAAAAAACTTATGTTTTGCTGGGATTGCATTGCATTGCCTATAGTAGGATTTAATATTAGAAACAAGTTCTACCTGCCCAGGTACATAAGTCTTCCCATCGTACTCCACAGGGGCAAATGGACTGCCACTGGCAAATACTGCACGACCCTGAGCATAGAGTGCAAATAAAGAGATATGAGTTGCAAACTACAAAGTACAGACCCGACAAGTTTGTTTCCAGAAATCAACCACTTCTTTTTTTCAATTAGATCATAGTTTAATGAACAGGAAACTGAGCACGGATAATCTTCTAGTGATACATTCAAAATGGTAGTCAGACAGTGCACAAAATGCCAAATGTTTTGACTCGAGTGGACTATTCCAGTTTGCAGATCAAACTCTGCACAAGGTGATTAGACAGCTCACCTTAGTCCAGGTATATGCTTGTTCAGCAGTACATTCAGAATGTGAGGTTGGATTTGACAGTGAAAAGATGATAGGCCTCTGCATTTATAATTAGCAATATCAGAGGTCAGTTTTCCATCATCACAATATACCACCAACAATGTCAGAAAACAGAAGAAAACAACCTACCTCATTGATGGAAGCCATGGCCTCAACAATTTCTTGTGTGAATGATCTTCCAACTCCAGATGTCCCGATCAGAACTGTAGGTTTGATGGACTGGAGGATACGACGAAAGGTTAGTAAATTCGTTTTATGAAAACAACACAAACAGGACAGCTTTAAGTGAAGGCAGCAGCTGCTAAATGAACTGAAGTATACAATCTTAAATGCACATGAGCGTGACTACCTGAACAGCATCATACAAGGTTGTCAAGGGCTCATACTCATGTGCCCAAGGTTTTTTGAACGGCGCAAGGGAGTTTTTACGAGAGTCAACAATCAAACCCTGTATACAAAATATCGTGTTAGGACATCAGATAAACATGTGAGCAAACATTGCACTAGCAACAGCGCATTTTCCTTTGTTTACACACCTTTGAGTCCACCAGCCAAACCTTCTTGCGGCACTCTTCAATTGGAGCATTCGTCTATAAATCGATCCCCCAGTACTTGTTAGAGAAAGAACTAGGACAAAGGAAACCTACCACACATTCAGATACTAGAACAATGAAGCTAGTTACCTGTTTCGACATCTCAAGGGCAATGAGTTCTGCAATACCAGTTCCAGCCTGAAATCAAATACATTATCAGAATCTTATTGATGGGTCTACTTTCCTTGATAAAACAGAATCTTGCTAATGGTCATAACCTGAACTCAAAAGATACTAAGTACATAACATGCTTCGCAGTTGGGTGACAAAGGAAATAACAGTTCACCAGGAGATATTTTAACTAACCTCCCCAGCACCAAGGAACAAATAAGTCTGATCTGCCAGGGACCCACCAACCATCTTGAGTGCTGCTAACAAACCTGCAAGGACCACTGATGCTGTGCCCTGCAAACATTCATATTTCCAAATCGGTACCAATCACAAAAGGCAAGAAACTGAAGGATCATGATCTACCCCCTGGAATCAGTAAAAAAAAAAAATACCATGGGTGGTTCCATTTACCTGGATATCATCATTGAAAACAAGATGGGTCTTGTTATATTTTTCAAGCAATTCAAAGGCATTATGATTTGCAAAGTCCTCAAACTGTCCAAAATTTACAGTGTTACATTTTGGGATAAAGAGTAAATTGATCCCGCATAGCAAAAGTACAATGCTGAGTCTAACTCACCTGAATGAGGACTTTCTCACCGTAGAATTGCTTAACAGCAGTCATGAACTCTTCCACAAGCTCATCGTACTCCTGCCATTTGAAAATGCACAGATAAGATCTCAAGTGTCACATATTTTGCCAATTCCTAACTCCAAGCAATCTAGGCACAACTACATACCTCGCCCCTTGCACGTTTTTGCCGGAGTCCAATGTAGAACTCATCATTAAGCAGTTTCTCATTATTTGTGCCAACATCAATTGTGACAGGCAAACACTGCAACATAATTTTGAATTCGCCAATTGTGATAACTTAGTTGTTTGTTGGCACCAAACATACATGACCATTACAAGAGATGCAACCAAAAAGGGGACAGAAAATATATGAACGCTTACAGCTGTTGGATCAACTCCTCCAAGAGCAGTGTATAGAGCAAGTTTGCCAACAGGAATTCCCATTCCCTATAGAAGGATTCAGTATAATATAAGCAAAGGTCCTCGCATAATAAGCAACTAATGAGACAATCATACCTGACAACCCAAATCTCCAAGTCCCAAGATTCGCTCACCATCAGTAACACAGATAACTTGAACGTTCTTATGTGGCCAGTTCCTTAGAACTTCTAGGACCCTCCCCCTGGAACACACATCGAGATCAGTCCAGATCAAATAGGTAGATGGTAGACAACTACTATATGTTATTGTAAAGTTGAAGCAAATATAGGCGCACATACTTGTCCTTCAGGCTGACATACAGACCCTGTGGTCGTGCAAAGATGGACCCATACTTCTGGCAGGCCTCACCTACAGTTGGTGTGTAAACATAAGGAAGCAGTTCCACCACGTTTTCAATCATAACCTTGTAGAAAAGCCTCTCGTCCGTCTCCTGAAAACAGCAGGTGTTAAGCACAATGATGCAACTGACCATTCATTCTAACTGAACATCTCATATCAGTTATGCTGGCAGTTACAAGCTTTCATATAAGAGCCGAAAGGATAAACTGGGATTGCCTGAAGGTTCATCATGGCCATATAGCACTGTATAGGTTGCTGGTACTGCCGGATGATGTTCATGAACTTCTTAATCTACATATTAAAGTGATCTTCAGTAAATAAAAAAGAAATAAAGAACGAAAGATGAGCACAAGAACAGGTACTGTTTATTGTGCCCCATACTTGGAGTTCCTGAGTTGCAACTGCTGGAGGAAGCAGTCCACGCAAGTAGAGTGCATCCCTCTCCTTCTCCGTGAAAGCAAGACCCTTGTTGTAATGCGGATCCCTTAAAACGGTGTAACCGCTGATGTAGAAACAAAACATGTCAGCATATTTTTCGTCCAAGTGAAGGAAGGAAACTTATTTAGTGGAAAGAATTATGGTCCTAGATTCAAAGAAAAGCTTTGCATCCAGCCATGAACATTCTATATTGACTATATTGATGCTTGACAAGCTCTCATTGCGCTGCCAAGGTTATCATTCACAGTAGACCCTAGTATATTACCGCAATATGATTGTAATTTTTTGGTATCAATTTCCATCATATTTCACTGCCGAAACCAGACAAATTCGTATCTCTGTGGGCCAGCTTAGAATATACTTGCACGAAACAGGACAAATCTAAAGCAAAGCAGACAATTCCCGGCTTTTTGTTCAACAACTCTGGTGGACCTAACTCATCAGCATGAGGAGTTCATTTGACTCCAACCCGATTCAGAATTCTACAACAACGCCAAAAAAAACATTACGAATTCAGAATTCTACAGCACCATCAAAAAAAAAATATTCCCAAACTGAAACTTGCTAGCTCATCCCATCCCATGTGACATATGGTGATTTAGCAAGTGTAGACTATATATCGTCATGCTGGACGATGGAGCTTCTTAGTTACAAGCTGAAGCACGTTTCGATAAACACTATCGCGACTAGTGCGGCACGCGAGCAAGCAATTCGAACTAGCAAGCAATGCAATGGCAGAAATTAGAAATATGGTAGAGGTACCTTGCGACGGAGGTGGCCCAGGGCATGACGGGCAGGTCCTCGGCGGGCGCCGCCACCTCCACCACCACCACCTCCTCCGTCTCCGTCTCCGCGGCGGAGCCTATCGCGACCGCCTCCACCCGCTTCGGAGGCAAGGCGTGCACCTTGGCGACCGCGGCCCTCCTCCGCACGCTCTGCTGCCTGTAGTTCCTGCATCCGTCGCAGCTGCTGCCGCCCTCGCTCCGTCCACCCCGCTTCCACTGCACGCACAAGCGCAAATGGTCAGGGTCAGGTGCTGTAGAAGGGGTGGTCAGGCCGCTCGTGGTCGTGGAACGTACCGGGGAGGCGGGGGACGCGGCGGCGACGGTGGCGGCGCGAGCGGAGATCATGGTGGCGTCCAGTTCGGCGGATGGAGCGAGAGGGAGGGAGGCGGGAGCGGCGCGGCGCGGCAACGGGCAACTGGCGTCCTCCTCCCACACTTCGGAGCCGGCAGCAGTGTGGAGAGGGGAATGCGGGTGGCTCCCGTGGCGAGGGGTATAAAAAGGGCAAGCGGGGCTCGGCTATCGCTCGTGGTGGTTTTCCGCGTGTGCGGCACACGTCGGGGCGGTGGAGGCGCTGCGGTATGCGGGTTGTTTGCGTGCTGCCCACCGTGACCTTGGGTTTTGACGGCGTGCTTTGGATCTGCTTCCTCCCGTTTTAGCCGACGACGTGATGATCGTGTGCTGAACCAGTGAACTCTGTGACCAGCCTTGCCTGACCGGTTCAGTACACATTGTGCTGTCGGCTGCACTGCAGCGTTATTAATCTCCTCTATCCATTCTAAATTACACATCGTGCTGCAAATACATTTTGCAGCCCAAATAACTTACTCCGTTCGTCCTAAAAAAACATGCAGTTCTTTCTTCTCGACAAGTCTTAAACGATCGACCAAATTTATATAAAAGGTTAAGATAAAAGATTGATACTTATAATATAAAATAAATATAAATATATTATTACGGAATATATTTTTATAATAAATTTTGTTTAATCGTCATAAATATTACTATTAATTAATTAATATAAACTTGGTCAAACTTTAGTCAAGTTGACCAGTACAAATCTCATAGTTGCATGTCTTTTAGGGACAGAGGGAGTACAAGTAGTCGAGCTGAAGCAGCCGAGGCTTCAAGCCACAACGAGCATCTCTATTTATTTTACTACTGTTATTATATCTAAAAAAGTCAAAATGTCATATAGTTTAAAAAATAGAGAGAGTAATTAATTAATCTTCAACTTTTGGGTAGTCTCATATATTTATACAGTAAAAACACATGTTGATCTCAATTGTCACTCACAGATTGTGTTATTGTGGATACCTTGACATACGAGTCCATTCCATCTCAACCATACTCATATTAAGGAGGATAATGTTTAATTTGGTTCCTTGCCACACATTCTCATGTCTGACTTACGGCGCGCCATGAAATGAAAAGATGTTTTGTTCGGTCTTCATGTGTGGCATTCACTACTTTTTTCCGTTGAAAACCACGCCAACCACATCTGTGGCGTCAATTTTAAACACTTCACCATAGCCACCAATCCAGCTGCGTGTGGTAGCGTGTGGCTTGTGGCACCTTAGCCAAATGTGTCCTATGTGGAAAGTTATGAAATAAGTTTGCGAGGACTTAGTATCTTAGGTGGGTAGAAAAAAAAAATAAGACGGCCTAGTGACCATACTTTTCATCGTGTTTTTCATGTTAGGAAGGAAAAATGTAATGTTGAGACTAGCACGAGAGATCAAAAAGAGGATGAACTGTTTGATCGTCACTTGAAAAAAAAGTGGATGGAGAAATAGGGGTGGAGCTAGGGGCAGCAGCAGCCATGCCTGCTCCTAACATCACACTATTTTTTTTAACTTAATAGAATTTAATTATCTATGTTTATGTTAGAAAGATACATGATAAAAAGTTCTTGTCATATAGGTATTTTATGTCTTCTTGACACCAAAATTATACAAAACTCAATTGTGAATTTTTTGTTCATATAAACTTGTTTCCCTGCCATACTTGAAATTTTAGGTTTTACAACATGTGTACTTAAAAATCGCGCATTGTGTTACCGTTTGATACCTTGACATACGAGTTCATTCCATCCCAGCCGTACTCATATTAAGAAGGATAGTATTTGGTGCCTCGCGCACGCGTTGCCATGCCTATTTTACACCGTGCCATGAAATGAAAAATTGTTGTCTTGTTTAGCCTTCATGTGTGGCAGCCACTACTTTTGCCGTTGAAAACCACGCCACATCTGTGGCGTCAATTTTAAACACTACATCTTAGCCGCCTCCGTAGCTGCGTGTGGTAGGGTGTGGCTCGGCACCTTAGCCAAACAGTCTGTGAGGACTGGGTGTTTTAGGTGGATAGAAAAAGAAAAGAAAAGGATGACGTGACCATACTTTTCATTGTGTTTTTTTTTTCAGGTTAGAAACGAAAAATGTAATGTTGAGACTAGCACGAGATGAAAAAAAGAGTTTGATCGGCATATGAAAAAGTGGACCGAAATAGGGGTGGAGCTAGGGGAAGCAGCATCCATGCCTCCTCCTAATATCACAACAGTTTTTTACTTAATATATAATTTAATATAATATATATTTATATTAGAAAGTTATGATAAAAGTTCTTGTCATATATTTTTTGTCTTCTAGACAACAAAATTATATAAAACACAATGGAGAATTTTGATCCATCTAAACATGTTTCCCTACCATACTTGAATAAATTTAATGAAATTGTGTACTAACATTTCATTACAACTTCAAGCTCTTGTATGACGATGCGTATTTCCATTTAATGAATGGGAATGGAGAGACCCCAATTATAAAAAAAAACATTTCATTACATTTTTCGTTTTATTGAACACACACTTAACTAATAAATTTTTATTCTGAACTACACATTACAAACGCTTAATGCACACATGCTCACCCCTATAAACATAGGCGCATTCTACCCCTATAAACATACGCCACTGCGGGGAAATCCATCGAACACATCTGATGGAGTGATGGTCAGTTAGTAGCAGGTGCATGCAGGTGATGATACGCCTATGTTAAGCTTCCCCATCTCAACCAATGCAAGTCGATCCATTTACGATGATCGACTGATGAAGCTTCTTTATTGTAAAAATCGCTTTCGTTGGCGGATCGGACCAGCGCGGCAAGGCAAAGCCGGCACCCATCACACCTGTCAACCCCGCCTATTCCGTGGTCCATGCCACTAATGCAGCAATTCCCACAAAGACGAGCTTGAAAGGATCATCCCCGCATGTCTTTTGTTACTGATCACTGATCACTGATAAGAAGAGAGGCCCCCTCATCCCGTTTCTTTTGTTACTCATCACTGATAAAAAGAGAGGCCAACGTACACCCATTTGCATGCCTTTGCGGCTGTGGCCAGCAACAGCCGACGACGTACGCCGGCCGGCCGGCCGGAGAGAACTCGATAGGGCATGGTTTCGCGTCCGCCATACATTAAGTTTGCCGTGAATACGTGGCGTGAATTGCCCTGTCCGCCGTAGCTGCATGCGCTGCCATATCCCTGCAGTTGCGATCTTCGTCATTTGACGGTCATAGGCGCAGGCAGGAGGCTCTGCATGGATGGTCGCATGTGAGGACGTAGTAGCCAATTGCCAAACTGCATGCGTGATCTGATCACCACATAGGTGGGACCTATACATCGAATTAACAGAGGATGTCGCCCAGCGATGCCAGGCAGGTGACCCTCATGGTTGGCCAGGTTGACGTGCGCTCCGGCCCATCCCGTCCAAGCCGATCCACCGGGTGATGCATCCAACCAGTGAAGCATTTTCAGGAGGAGGCGTGCGTGCGTTCTGGGTGTCCACCTTGGCGACGATCAGAAGCGCCGTTCCAAGGTACGTATGTTTGTGGGAACGATCCCATCTAGCAGCGCAGACGAAGAATCTCTAATTTCTTGGAACTCTTCCAGAGGCACGTTCGTCATTGGGCTGATCTGACGAACTTTAGGCATTAGACTATTAGAGACACTCTTGTCAAACATGAGCATGACTGTGCAGAATAAGATGGAAACTGAATGGTGCTGTACTTCGATCGATCGCCATAGGATGCGGAAACGCCCCTCCCGTTGTATATGAGGATCCTGTATATGATCGGGCCAGATCGAGAGGAAATGGTTTGGCAAGGTATTCCAAGTGAACGGACCTGATCATGAATGAGCTCGTTCGTGCACATGCTAGGAAGAGTCGGTGGGATCTTGATGATGAACCAATGACTCGGGGCCGCACACTTCTCACCGGCCTGCTTGTGTACTATCTCGATGGTGAAGCAATGACTCAGGGCCGCACACTTCTTAAAGCGCCTAAGGTTTTTTTTTTTTTTTTTTTTTTTTTTTTTTGCAAACCAAAGCGCCTAAACTCAAAAAGTGTCCACTCTTGAAAAAAAGGACATGGTACACCATCTTCATCACAAGATGCAAGGATGTGCGTGCGTGTGCACGCACATATCGAATCGATAGGTAGGCGGAGCGAAAATATGTATGACTGGCGCCCGGTCCATAGAGATGATACAACTATGATCCTGCCAAACAAACATGCCCTCACACACTCTCCCTCCATATCGCTACATCGCACCACCGCCACAAAACTCATAATTACCCGTTCTTAGGATAAAAGAAGCATGTCGCGTCATCTCGGTTCACACGATACGAGCGGGTGTGTGCATCACCATTTACACATATCCCTACTAGAGCTGACCCAATCCGGATGGTACAACTACTCTTATCCGGTCAAAGAAACATGCCCACATCTCTCTCTCTTGTACCACAAAAAAAAAATCAAAAGTGTACACTCTAATGAAAAAAAGACACATGTCACCCCATCTTGGTCCACAAGATGCGAGTGCGTGCGTGCGTAGCCACGACCAAGTTGATTGATCGACTGATCAAAAATTTGGTTGGTTGGTGCCCTTTCAATAGAGTGCCTTGGGCTACATGAAGATGTTGCTTGTAAGTATAAAGGTTTGGAACCATGGCTGATGCAGGCAAACAAGCACAATATTTGATGAAATATGTCATCTGGTGCAAAAACAATATAAGTTGCACCATTCGAATAGCCAATCTAATCTAGGCAAACATGCTTTCCCTCGTTCTCTTTCCTTGGTCGCACTGTACCACCGCAAAATGAAAAGCCGCTGCTCTCAAGAGTGTGGGAGCCATGTGCTCCTAGAGTAAAAAAAACCGCCTTCCACGCCACACCATCTCTATGCCCACAAGATACTAGTGTGTGCATGTGTCACTATTTACACAAATTCCTGCAGATGTCTCTGATCTAGGTAAACAGATATGCCCTCGTTCTCTATCCGTCAATACATCATGTGGCGAAGCTCCAGCCGATATAATGTGAAAATGTAATGAGAGAGGCAAGTTAGTATTCTATTATGACTTACTGTGGTGAAGTTAAGTTTTTTATTATCAAATTCTCTAGCTTAGGGGAGGCCATGACCCACTATGAGCATAACTAAGGTCTACCATGGACTACATACGACTTCAAAAGTGTTTACTCTCACGAGAAAAAAGACACACCGCATCATGTCGATCCACAAGATGTGAGTGCGTGCATTCATCACCATTTAAACCTATCCCTACTAGTGTTGGCCCAATCCATAAGGTACAACCACTTTGATCTAGGCAAACAAACTTGCTCTCGTTCTCTCTCCATCACTTCACCGCACCACCATAAAACTCTACAGTGTCTGCTCTCAGGAAAAAAAACACACCACGTCGCCTCCATCCCACAAGATGCAAGTGTGTGCATGCGTGCGTGCGTCGAGGCGAATGAATTGATCAATCGATCGCGCGAAAATGTGGCTAGTTCGCGCGGTGGCGCCTAATCGATAGAATGGCTTGGGCCACGTGAAGGTGTTGATTGTAAGTGTAGAGGCCTAGAGCCATGGCTGATGCGGACAGACCAAAAACAATAGGGCAATGCTATGATACTCTCTTTACATACTAGGAGCTGAGGTAATATCTTAAATAGATCTAATTCCTTCATTTCTTTTTGAATTTTTAATTGATTGATTCAGGTAGCAAAATAAAAAAAGGAATATCTATTTATCCGTCGTAGATTTTGAAGGGTAAAATCTGTCGAATTTTATGATGTTGTACGTGTGTTATCGATCCTCCTACGTTGCATAGAATGAAGTACCATGCAACATGCATGGACAGTAACTGCATGTATGTATCAATCAGGTCTAGAAAAAAAAATTCTACATCTAAATTTATTTATTTATTTTAGATTAAAAAATAAATAATTAAATAGATGTAATAGATATTTCACACAACTGTGTTTGATCAAATAAAGCCGTTGTGGGGTGGAGCTTCTTTTGGCCATGGGTTCAACTACAACATCTGGAGTCTGCGTTCTTCGGCGTTGAGTTTCTGATTTTGCATGTTGGTTTGGACGGTTGTCCTCCGTATCTTTTACGGTGTTCCTATATTTGTTGTATTCTATGTTTTTTAATTAATATACAAGTACATTTTATCAAAAAAAAAAAAAAATCGAACGACTCACAATCATTTGAAAGTACCTCAACAAAGCCCATTACAATATTTGTTCATACATGCCCATCTATTGCAACTAGCTCAAAACACAAAACAACACAAGTTGCATCATTTACACCTATCCCTGCTAGTACTAATAACTCAATCCAGACGGTACAACAAACTCTGAACATGCTCTCATTCTGAGTGCACTGCACCTCCACAAATCTCAAAAGTGGTCACGTACTCTAAGAAAAGAAGGAAGACACGCCACACCGTCTCGGCCCACGAAATGCGAGGCTGTGCCTGCGTCTATTTCGGCGCGATCGAACCAAACCATGGATCGACCAAGAGATAATGTGGCTGCTGGCTGGTGTCTGGTCGGTACAGCGCACAACAGCAACAGCGTCAGGCAGCGGACGCCTTTGTTCTACTGGTGGATCAAGCAGCCTTTGCGCTGCAGCCTGTATAGGCCACGGCCAGGCCGGTGCCCACTTCCCCACTGCCAAGAGCAGGACTACAATACTGCAACCACTAGTCGTTATTAGCAAGGCCTTTTAATTTGCTTGGTGGTCTTTTGTTAACGTGTGTGAGCCTCTCGTGGAACACGCGGTGGGAATGGGATTATAATCATTATATATTGCTGGTCTTTCTTTCTTAAGAGTTACTATCTGAACTCTGAAACTGACCGCCGAGACGCTGAGTCTGCAATCTGTTTGGCTGCCAGGTGACTTGATCGATGGTCCTCTGCGTCTGAGGCGTTCTTCAATCGTCCGCGCCATGGGTTCCAGGAGCTGGCCATGTGCAGTAAGCCACAGCAACAATCGAAGCGGTGTCCACCCTCAGTGTTTGCCCCAGAGTCCAAACCCTTGTACACCCAAGTTTCATTTTGTAGTGCGCAAGTCAATGCAAATTGTCCTGTTGTTCATTGGAGACTTCGCTTTGTGAAGAACCATCTGACCGCCCTGTTCGCTTGAACTTATTTGCCTAATTTATCAACCATGGTACAATGACATTCTCTCACGACAAAACAACATCGGTGGGCTTATTAGCTGCAGAAATCATCAACTGAATCACGACAAAATAACATGGACCAACTTGATTCAGACTCGCGAAGGCTACTTACAAGGCTACACGAAGGCTGAGTGACCAGGTAAAATACTGTACCCGTTTTGTAATGACTAGAATACACAGACAAATGGAGGTTATTTGTAGCAATTGCTCCAGGGGTTTAATAGAGATTGTATTAGGATTATCGAAGCATCCATCCTCTATAATACCCCATGACATGTACTTCTTTCGGACATGAGAATTCTATTCAACAGAGCTCTTTGATGCTTGTGTGTAATTCACCCAACAGCACACAAGATTGTTTGCTCTCATAACGTTACAACAACAATGTACATATCATATATGCAGACAGGTACAGTGTCTACCAGCAGCACCAGCATTAACAACAGGGGCAACAAACAACAATCAGCCTGCTCGCTTGTGCTACTTCAACACCTAGAATTATCCTTCAGTCCTGAACAGTAGCTGTAGATGTTGCTGCTGACCATCACTTTCGAGCAGGCCAATAACTACAACATTGCAGTATCATCTGCCTTGACCGTTGATAGATTTTATTACTGCAAAATTGATCCCCGAGGAACTACCGGTAGTTACGGTAGACAGGAGTGTACATGCAGCTCTCTGCATATTTCACCAGGTCTCTTGGGGGAGGCAGACGGGTCGCCAAACCTGCAGAGGGAAGTTGATGATGTCAGATCAGGCAGGTATGAGACTTGGTGGTGAATGCCAAGCAAAACAGAGGACGTGCGTACCGAGTTCATAAGCTTTTGCAGCCACGGCTGCAGCAATGTGCGCAGAGATCTTTCTAATGTTGGTGAAAGGTGGGAAGATCGATCCCTTGACAAAGTTCTCCTCTGTGGCCTGATCAGCTAGTGCTGATGCTGTTGGAATCAATGAAACATGAGATTGGTCCCTAGTCTCATTACTCTCATCAAGCCATCAAGGTACTAAAAACAATTATCTTGGAGCTACTTACAGGCTGCAAGAAGCATGTCCTCGTGGACACGGACAGCTCCAGAAATAACAAGACCGAGGCCGAGCCCAGGGAAAATGTAGGCATTGTTGGACTGTTGTAAATAGCATAGTTGAGTTAGCATAAACAACTTATGTTTTGCGGGTGTTTACACCAGTAAGATTGCATTGCCTTAGTACTCCTATGTTTAAATATTAGAAAGAAGTTCTACCTGTCCAGGTACAAAAGTCTTCCCATCGTACTCCACAGGGTCAAATGGACTGCCACTGGCAAATATTGCACGGCCCTGAACATAGAGTGCAAATAAAGAGATATGAGTTGCAAACTACAGAGTACAGAGACTCTACAGACCCCACAAGTTTCTAGAAATAAGCCACTTCTTTTTGTGTCAAATTAGACCACAGTTTAATAAAAAGGAAACTGAGCACGGATAATCTTCTAGTGATGGCTACATTCAAAATGATAGTCAGACATTGCACAAAATGTGAAATGTTTTGCAAATCAAACTCTGCACAAGGTGATTAGATCATTAGACAGCTTACCTTTGTCCAGGTATATGCTTGTTCAGCAGTACATTCAGAATGTGAGGTTGGATTTGACAGTGAAAAGATGATAGGCCTCTGCATTTATAATTAGCAATATCAGAGATCAGCTTTCCATCCTCACAATATACCACCAACAATGTCAGAAAACAGAAGAAAAAAAAATACCTCATTGAAGGAAGCCATGGCCTCAACAACTTCTTTTGTGAATGTTCTTCCAACTCCAGATGTCCCAATCAGAACTGTAGGTTTGATGGACTGGAGGATATGACGAAAGGTTAGTAAATTATTTTTTATGAAAAAAAACAGAGACATCACAACTTTAAGTGAAGGCAACAGCTCCTACTGAATATAATCTTAAATGCAGATGAGTGTGACTACCTGAACAGCATCATACAAGGTTCCCAAGGGCTCATGCTCATGTGCCCAAGGTTTTTTGAATGGCGCCAGGGAGTTTTTACGAGAACCAACAATCAAACCCTGTATACAAAATATCGTGTTACGATGTCAGATAAACAAGTGAGCAAATATTGCACAAGCAACAGTGTATTTTCATTTGGTTACAAACCTTTGAGTCCACCAGCCAAACCTTCTTGCGGCACTCTTCAATTGGAGCCTTCGTCTATAAATCAACCCAACCAGTACATGTTAGAGTAAGAGCAGGACAAAGGAAACCTACTACACATTCAGATACTAAAACAATGTTGCGTTACCTGTTTTGAAATCTCAAGAGCAATGAGTTCTGCAATACCAGTTCCAGCCTGAAATCAATACATTCTCAAAATCTTATTCAGGTCTACTTTCCTTGATAAATTAGAGTCTTACTAATAGTCACAATCTCAATTCAAAACATACTAGTACATAGTATGCTCCGACAGTTGGGTGACAAAGGAAATAACACTTCACCAGGAGATGATTTAACTTTTAACTAACCTCCCCAGCACCAAGGAACAAATAAGTCTGCTCTGCCAGGGTCCCACCAACCATCTTGAGTGATGCTAACAAACCTGCAAGGACCACTGATGCTGTGCCCTGCAAACATTCATATTTCCAAATCGGTACCAATCACAAAAGGCAATAAACTGAAGGATCATGATCTCAATTAATAAAGGTTGCCCCCTGGTATCAGTAAAAATAAAAATGCTAAGGGTGAATCCATTTACCTGGATATCATCATTGAAAACAAGATGGCTCTTGCTATATTTTTCAAGCAAATCAAAGGCATTATGATTGGCAAAGTCCTCAAACTGTCCAAAATTTACAGTGTCATATTTTGGGATAAAGGGCAAATTGATCCGGCATAGCAAAAGTATGTCGAGTCTAACTCACCTGAACGAGGACTTTCTCACCGTAGATTTGCTTAACAGCAGCCATGAACTCTTCCATAAGCTCATCATACTCCTGCCATTAAGGAAAATGCACAGATAAGATCTCAAGTGTCACATATTTTCCAAATTCCTAACTCCCAGCAATCTTGACAGAACTACATACCTCGCCAGTTGCACGTTTTTGCCGGAGTCCAATGTAGAACTCATCATTAAGCAGTTTCTCATTATTTGTGCCAACATCAATTGTGATAGGCAAACACTGCAACGTAATTCAATATTCACCAATTGAGCATACAGGACCATTACAAGAGATGCAACAAAAAAGGGAACAGAAAAGATATGAACGCTTACAGCTGATGGACGAACTCCTCCAAGAGCAGTGTATAGAGCAAGCTTGCCTACAGGTATTCCCATCCCCTATAGAAGCATTCAGTATAATATAAGCAAAGGCCCTCAAGTAATAAGCAACTAATGAGACAATCATACCTGACAACCCAAATCTCCAAGTCCCAAGATTCGCTCACCATCAGTAACACAGATAACTTGAATGTCCCTATGTGGCCAGTTCCTTAGAACCTCTAGGACCCTCCCCCTGGAATGCACCTCGAGGTCAGTCCAGATCAAATAGGTTGATGGGAGACTTATTGTAAGTTAAAGCAAATGTAGGCACACATACTTGTCCCTCAGGCTGACATACAGACCCTGTGGTTGTCTAAAGATGGACCCATACTTCTGGCAGGCCTCACCTACAGTTGGTGTGTAAACCACAGGAAGCAGCTCCTCCACATTATCAATTAAAAGTTTGTAGAAAAGCCTCTCGTTCCTCTCCTGAAAACAGGAGGTGTTAAGCACAATAATGCAATATATTGTTTGAACTAGCTGAAAACCATGGGGTGTTAAGGCTGTGTAATGATTGCAACTAACCATTTATTTATTCTAAGTGAACATCTCATATCAATTATGCTAGCCGTCGCAAGCTTTCATATAAGAGTAGAAAGAATAAACTAACATACCTGAAGGTCCATCATGGCCATATAGCGCTGCAAAGGGACCTGGTACTGCCGCAGGTTGTGCATAATCTTCTTAATCTACACATACATTAAAGTGATCTTCAGTAATTGAAAAAAAAGGTCAGCACAAGAACAGGTACTGTTCTAGCCAATATTGTGCCCCATACTTGGAGTTCCTGAGACACAACTGCCGGAGGAAGCAGCCCACGCAAGTAGTGTGCATCCCTCTCCTTCTCCGTGAAAGCAAGACCCTTGTTGTGATGTGGATCTCTCAAAAGGGTGTAACCGCTGATGTAGAAATAAGACATGTCAGCATATTTTTCAACCAAGTGAAGGAAACTTATTTAGTGGAAAGAATTATGATAGTATTGGAAATAATTATGGTCGTAGAATCCAAGAGAAGCTTTGCAACCAGCCATGAACATTCTATAAGCCCAGATTTTTTTTTTTTTTGGTGACATGGCCATATTGATGCTTGACAAGCTATCATTGTGTGCACAGAGAACGTTACCATTCACAATAGATTACGTGACCAATTCGATTTGGTAGTATATTACCACAATATGTTTGCAATTTAGTATCAATTTCCATCATATTTCACTGTCGGATGAAATCAGACAAATTCGTATTGCTGTGGGCCAGCTTAGAATATACTTGCCCGAAGCAGGAAAAATCCAAAGCAAAGCAGACAATTCCCGGCTTTGCTCAATAACTCTGGACCTGACTCGGCATGAGTTGAGTTCATCTGTGACTCCAACCCAATTCAAAATTATACAACAACGCCAAAAATACATTCCGAATTCACAATTCTACAACACCACTCAATAACATTTGAAACTGAAACTTCCTAGAAGCTACCATGTGACATATGATGATTTAACAAATCTACAGACTATATCAGACTGGAGCTTCTTAGTTTCCATAAATTATCATGAATTGAATAAAGCAAAAGGCAAAAATAAAGGGAAAGTTTCGGAAGAATGTAGCTAGTCAAGCACGCGTGCACTAATAAAACCAAGCAGTTAGATTTGACTACGCAATCAAGCACTAGTACAACTAACTACAGATCGGCCACATCATATGGTAGAGCTAGACAGCCAGAGCCTCACGCATCTAACAGACACGTCAGCATAACGCGGACGAAACCGCGTACCAAGCCCGGGGATGAACACGAGAGTCTGAACCAAACCAGCAAAAGCAAATAAACCCAGATCGGCGGCGCATCAAGACCTCCGCCCACCCACCGCTCACCAACCCAGATCCAACTCCCCGAATTCACACACCCCCTGCCGCGATTCGCCGGCTCACCTTGCGACGGAGAAGGCCCAGGGCGTGACGGGCAGCTCCTCGGTGGCCCTGTCGTCCTCGCCCGTAGGGGTCCTCGACGACGCTGCCGCCGCCGCCGCCGCCACCTCCCTCCGTCTCTGCGGCGGAGCCCATCGCGACCGCCTCCACCCGTTTGGGCGGCGAGGCGCGCACCTTGGCACTCCTCCGCAAGGTGTTCCTGTAGGTCCGGCATCCGTCGCAGCTGCTGCTGCTGCCACCGACGCCCTCGCTCCGTCCTCCTCCTCCCCGCTTCCACTGCGGGTACGGATAATAAACAGACACAACACACAAGCTCAGGTGGTGGTGGTGGCAACTTTGGCTGGCTGTACGTACGGGGAGAGTAGGTAGCCCGGAATTGCGAGGTCTAAACCGCGCGGAGCGCGGAGCACCGGGGAAGACGGCGCGAATCACTAGCGGAGGGAAGGTGGTGTAGAAGAGCAGTTAGGCCGCTCGTGGAACGAACGTACGTACCGGGGAGGCGGCGGGGGACGCGGCGGCGGTGCGCGCGGACATCATGGTGGCGTCGAGTTCGGGGGGTGGAGTGAAGGAGGCAGGAGCGGCGCTGCAGTGGCGCGACTGGCGTCCTCCTCCTCCGGCTGCGAAGAGGGAGGAGATGCGGGTGGCAAAGGATCCCATATAAAAAGGGAACGGGGCGCTGCGTGTTCTAGTTTTCCGCGTGTGCCGCGCACGTGGACGGGGCCGCGGTGGGGTCGGGTTGGGAGTGGGAGGGTGTTTCGAAAGAGTAGGCGCTACGGCGGACGGACGGCCTGTGCGGGCTCGCGTCCTGGTGGTTGGCTGCTGCGCACCGTGACCCTCTGGGTATTCACGGTGCGGTTTCCACGTTAGCCGACGGAATGATCGTTCGCTGAACAAACCGTGCGACCTTCCTCACCTTCAGTTGGGAATGCACATTCAGTCAAAGTATACGTAATTACTGACTCCGTACGAAGTTATAAGTTACTATTTTTCAAAAATCTTATAAGATTTATGGTACCAATCAAGTGCCATTAGATTACTACTACAACAACAACATAGGGTTTATAAGTTACCAAAAATCTTATAAGTTTATGGTACCAACCAAGTGCCATTAGAAACCCATAAAAAATAACATATAAAAAAGCGTAAAAAAGAAACGTAAAAGGCACAAGACAAAAAAAGATAAAGATAGGGTAGATAGATGATTTTTATTTATTTGCCACTCTTACGGATGCAAACCTCGCGTGTGTCAATGACAGTGGGACCATCTCGATCCACCGATATGTGGGGTTTGAGTGGCAAATAAATAAGAGTGTCCATAAGAGTGGCAAAATCAAAAAAAATAAAAACCCCGTAGATAGAAAAAGGAAACAAAGTCATGGTTCGAAAGCACGTTGATAGCTAGCCTTCATCATGCGCTCCCGTCCAAAGCTAAATCCTTGGAGATATTCCACTCCTTAAGGTCTCTCTTAACCGCCTCGTCCCAAGTCGGTCTAGGGTCGACCTCTACCTCTCTTTACATTATCTACCCGCTCTAGAACTCCACTACGCACCTGGCCTCGGGAGGCCTCCGTTGAACATGTCCAAACCATCTCAACCGATGTTGAATCAATTTCTCCTCGATAGGAGCCACCCCGACCCTATCCCGAATATCTTCATTCGAACTCTATCCCTTCTAGTATGTCCGCAAAAACCAACGCAACATACGCATCTCGATCCACGCTTAGCTGGCTGGACATGTCGCCTTTTGTAGGCCAACATTCAAAGACCATATAGCATCGCCGGACGAATCGCTGTCCTATAGAACTTCCCTTTTAGCTTCTATGGCACCCTCTTGTCACATAGGATGCTAGAAGCTTGACGCCACTTTAGCCAACCTGCTGTGATTCTATGTCTAACATCTTCATCAATGTCGCCATCCTTCCGTAGCATAGATCCTAAATACCGAAAAGTATCCTTCTTGGCCACCACTTGTCCATCCAGTGTGACGTCCGCATCCTCGTGCCTAGTCGGGCTAAAGTCGCACATCATATACTCGGTCTTGGTCCTACTCAGTTTGAACCCTTTTCGACTCTAGCGTGTGCCTCCACGGCTCCAACTTCCTATTTACCCCTTGCTCTACTTTTGTCCACTAGCACCACATCATCGGCAAAAGAGCATACACCAAGGGATATCACCCTCAGATATTCCTTGTGACCTCATCCATCACCGTAGTAAATAGATAAGGGCTCGATCTTGACCCTTGATGTAGTCCTATGTTAATTGGAAAGTCACTGGTATCGCCATCACATGTTCGAACACATGTCGTCGCATCCTTGTACATATCCTTGATGAGGGTAATGTACTTAGTTGGGACTTTGTGTTTTTCTAAGGCCCACCACATGACGCGTTCTCGGTACTTTGTCATACGCCTTCTCGAGGTCAATAAAGACCATGTGCAAGTCCTTCTTCTGCTCCCTAAATCTCTCCATCAACTGTCGTACTAAGAAAATCGCCTCCATGGTCGACCTCCCGGGCATGAACCCAAATTGGTTTTGGGTCACACTTGTCAGCCTTCGTAGGCGATGCTCGATAACCCTCTCCCAAAGCTTCATCGTATGGCTCATCAGCTTAATCCCCCGGTAGTTAGTACAACTTTGAACATCTCCCTTATTTTTGAAGATTGGTACTAATATACTTCGCCTCCATTCTTCAGGCATCTTGTTCGACCGAAAAATGAGGTTAAAAAGCTTTGTCAGCCATACTACCGCTCTCGCTCCCAGACATCTCCACACCTCAATGGGGATGCCATCAGGGCCCATCGCTTTACCTCCCTTCATCCTCTTCAAAGCCTCCCTGGTCTCTGCCTCCTGAATCCTCCTCACAAAGCGTCTACAAGTATCGTCAAATGAGTCGTCCAACTCAAAGGTAGGACTATCATTCTCCCCATTAAACAGCTTATCGAAGTACTCTCGCCATCTGTCCTTGATCTCCTCGTCCATTAGATTACTCATTAATTTTATTTTTATAATGTGCTTGTTTGATGTCATAAATTTTGTGTTTTTTAATAATTCTGGTCAAACTTAGGATGTTTTAACTCTATATTCTTCCCGTGACTTATAATTTGAAATGAAGAAAGTAGCAAATGAATATTTTGAAAAAAAAACACATAAATGAAAGGAAAAGTAATAGCTACAAAAATAATACTAAAAATTTAGTCAAAAAAAAGAACAAAATTAATTAGCCAAGGCCTCCAACGACTAATGTAATTCTTCGTATACAAAAAGAATCATGGTAATAACAGGAAGAATAATCTCAAACAATATATGTGTTAATGGAGATCAATTTAGGAGACTAAAAACACTAATACTCTATCTATTCCAAATTATAAGTCACTTTGACTTTTTAGTACTCCCTCCATTTCAAAAAAAAGCTTGCAACTATGGGAAACATGTCGGTTAAACTTTCTCAACTTTGACTAGTTTTGTAGAAAAATACATGTAACATTTATATCTCCAAATAATTTTATTAAAAAATAGACTTAAAGATCTCTCCAATGATACTAATTATTTAGTATAAATATTTATATATTAAAATATATAATTATCAGAAATTTAAAAACGTTGATTTCTCGGGAAGCGAGAATTGCATGTTTTCTCGGAAAGGTCCATTTCTGCGAATGCATCTAGATATGATAATATTTCTAGATACATAGCAATAGATCAAACAAAAAAAAGTCAAAACAACTTATAATTAAGAACAAGAAATCACTACTTGGAATGCATCTATTATTTTACTAACTAATTAGAAGGTTGTTGTACGAACAAAAAAGAAAGATAAACATAATAGAAACACTACTGCTTAATTATATAAAGAGACTAATATGAAAGAGGACAAGAAATCAAGTACAAATAACACCATTAACTCGCTATCTATGAAATATCACATAATCAATAAATATGACAACAACACATTGGGGGAGGGGGGCGCATGCCCCTGCTAGACAAGCCGTGGCCCGATGGGCGTGGTTCGGATCGCTGGAGCGGTTCGTCGAACCGATCCATAAAATCTATTGAAATGGGCCCCTTTGGAACATCGTATCGATGGCCCAATACAATTCACGATGGGTTGTTGTCGCCGCCCGTCTTTGGGGCCGCCGTGTGCCGGCGTTGCGTGCGGCGGGGGCGTCTTCTTCCTCGTCAAGGCGTTCGCGGCGGGGGTCATCCTTGCCACCCGCTTCATCGACATCCTCCCGACGCCGACAAGCTCGGCTCCGACGCCTCACCGCCACCTGGAAGGACTTCCCCTTCGCCGGGTTCGGCGCCATGGTCGGCGCCATCGGCCACGCTTCGTCGCCGACACCGTCGCCACGGGATACTTCACCCGCGTCAGCGTTGCCGCCACCGATGGCTGCGAGTCTGAGACTTGACGGCGTGCTCGTCCGCCGACGAGACGACATCTCCGCTGACAGCGTTGCCGATGGTTCTATCCAAGGCCTTGTTTAGTTCTCCTCCACGTTCAGATTTTTACACTCTCTCCATTACATCAATTTTTGGACACATAAATGGAGTAGTAAATGTAGGTAAAAAATACTAATTACACAATTTTGTTATAAATTACGAGACGAATGTTTTGAGCCTAGTTAATCCATGATTGGACAATATTTATCACAAACAAACGAAACATGCTACAGTGTTGAGGTTGCAAAATTTCTAACTTCTGGAGGTAACAAAACAAGGCCCAAGTGTCGCCTGGTGGTGCAGCTGCCGGCGGCTGCATGCCGGTGGATCCATAGTGGCCGTGGACGAGGAGTAGGAGTTGTGTCTTCCGTTGCTGTAGGGCTCATGATCTCAATATCAATGAGAAGGGCGGCGTCAGTGCAGGGCCTCAAAGCCATGCTGCCCATGGAAGAAGGACGGGAAGCGCTAGTTGCTTGCCAAGAGATCCATAATAACCATAAGGCCCCATTGGTTTAGCAGCTAATAAGAACGGAGCATCCGGTGCTCCTACGCCAATAAAATGGATCGTTGGATCGATTATGGTTCACACCGTGGATCAACCTCCCCCATCGTGAGTTACAATCTTTCTTTTATGAATGAAACTGGCCTTACCTAGCACATATCGTGTTGTGGGGTTGGTCGTTTGCAGTGCTATCGATCTACTATGGGCTGTTTAGATTCCAAAGTGCTAACTACAAAAAAGTGTCACATGGAATATGTCGGCACATGTATGGAGCACTAAATCTAGACGAAATAAAAAAAAACACTTATAGTTTGTAAATTGCAAGACGGATCTAATGAGCCTAATTAGGCCATGATAGACACTAAAATTGTTATAGTAACACATGCTCTAATGACAGATTAATTAGGCTTAATAAATTCATCTCGTAGTTTACGTACATAATCTATAATTTAGTTTGTGATTGGTGCATATTTAGTATTTCAAATGTGTGTCGGAAACCGATGTGATATTTTACACCCGCCCCAAAATGGATCTAAACAACCTCTATATACACTGGTATATTTCTCGCGCTAACACTTTGGGTTATATGAGTCCAAACATAATTCCAGTAAATTTAGAGTGTTTAGCTAACTGTGATTATGTAAAAGCTATATCTATAGCACTATATGTGTCAGTATCTTTTTTGTACAAATTTTGTTGTACAACATGCAATCCTAGCACGTGACAAGATACATGGGTCGTCTATGATGTTTTGTACAAATAGAATCACTAATAACAATGATTAAAAAAGGTTAATGATCGTATTACAAAGATGGAGGTAAATAGTGTGATGAGGACAAAACGCGCTCAGATATTGGTTTTGTCCTCATCATAGTGATAGTTAAACAAAGCTAATCGAGCACAGACAGAAAACACATTATGGTCTGTTGCTCGCGAGTTGTCGCTGCATCAAAGATCTAGTGATGCATGGACCCGCGCAAAGAATTGATCAATCTACGTACCATGATTTGCACAATAATTAATCATTCTTTCCATTAAAAAATGTCCAATACTTGTTCTTCCAATGGGATGTTTGTGTGTGCCTAATTGAAGCAGAGTATATGGGGGAGGGATGCTTTCTCTATTTGCCTCTTGATCGATCGATGCCAAATTATCAATAGCCGGTCCCGTCGTTCACCGTTACTCGTAGGAGTAGAACAAGCACTGAGCGACTCACCTCACGCACACCCAGCCACCGACCTGTACTGCACAGCGCACGCAGGGGGAGGCATGGAAAAAGACGAGACCTGTGGGTGTGGCCCAGTGCGTCGGGGTCCTTTCCCTCCCTCGAGCAGAGCGCCGCGCTGCGGCGAGTAGCCACCTCCACCCGCAGCGCACGGATTTCCGAGCCGCTGAAGAAAACAGACGCGGTCCCGCTCACACGATGATGGCAGGGGCCCTTTTCAGAGTTAACCCACATGTCAGCGTCTCGTCTGATCTCGTCGTACCCGCAAGCCGGAGTTGTCGAGTTGAGACCTTCCCTGGGTACCCCTACACGGCTGGGACCCGGGCGACGACAGAAGCTGCCGACTGTTCCCTGTTCCCTCGCTCGCTGTGCTGCACCTGCACTGCCACGTCCCGTTGCCCGCGCCGTTTGCTTCTGCCGTGTGCCGTCCATCAAAACCATCACGATCGGTTCAACACCGGTGGGCGTATTTATAGTGGGCCACCGCCCGCCCTATGCACACTGGTTGTGATCTGCAATGCTTTTGCAGCGGTGTTGCAGCTGCTTGTTGCTGGCCGGTGGCCAAGTACTCCTAGGAAAGTAGCCACGGCTCAAATAGCTGTTGTAGAAGTGCAACTCAGCACACCAACGATAGATTTGTATGGCACATCGTTCGATCGATAAATCATCACAGTAATCTAGAAGTCGTTTTGGACAAGGTTTTGGTCAAACATTGGGAATATAAATTATCAATAACTTTTAAGTTATTGAGTTTGTAAATATAAAAATTATACGAATAGATTTGTCTTAAAAAAAATACTTTGATAAAAGTATACATATATCACATTTCAATAAATATTTTTATAATAATAAGAGGTCAAAGTTGTGTTTTCGAAGACAGGTGTCATTTGTCCCTAAACGACTTCTAATACCATCCCTAGGAGGAGTACGATTATAGATGGTCGCGTCGTCTAGCTGCTGTAAGCCTGTAAGGCCAAGTTGCAATGAAAGTTTAGTGTGCATTAGGTAAACCGGTAAATTTGTTAAAACACCCACAACACAGACCCCGTCATGGTTTCTATATCCATTTATTATACATCTATTTATTATACTTTATTGATGTGATGCTATATTTATACCACAAGAAAGATAGTCAATACGGAATAAACTGAGTCTATCTAAGACTCAACACAGACTTTATTGATGTGTAGGTTGTGCGGCTCGCCCTGAGGGACTAAGGGCGCGTTTGGTTCGGCGCCACGCCTCGCCTCGCCTCCCTCGTGGCCGCCACTGGTACCACGCGTGCGTTTGGTTGCCGAACAGACCGTGGCCGCCACTTTTGTCGCTTGTGCTGTCGCATTTGTCGTTTGTGCAGACTGCTCTAGCTTTTTTGCCAAACGTTAGGCGAGCGTTTTGGCCGCCGCCGCCACCGCCACAGCGTGGCCTGCCAAACCTTGGCGTGGCGAACGTACTCACGAACCAAACATCCCCTAACTGAAGTGATGCCCTCTCATGGACGGGGTCAAATTCGGTGGCCTCCAAGTCGACGCATCACTAAAGCTGAAGCCTGCAAGTCGAGACGAGGAGAAGCACTCACGCTCTTCTTCTATGTTTATCCAAGCTAGTAGAGCAAGACGATCGACAAGCTGCTTTCTTCCAACTTTTTTTTTTTTGATGCTGGAATTGCTTGTGTCGTGGTTGCAGTGGTTCGAGAATCGGTCGTATAATACGGATTCTGGTGGTATGGTGGTCGATGAAAGGTGCATGGTGGATCACGTGGTTTATGCCACAACTGATCACCTTTTTTGTGTTGAGTAATAAATATCTTTACATGTACAAACTACGGTTGCAAACTCTACATTAGAGACCATGGTTTCTCGTGATGGAGCCATTGACACATACTCCCTCCGTCCCAAAATAAATGGAGCCATTTGACACATAGACTCTAAATTTGTTAAAAAACTAGATCAAAAGATCTTTTCAATGGTCAAGGTTTAAAATCGTCCTATTTTAATATATAATTGCCGGTAGATGAATGACATTTTTTCCCATAGTTATAAAATCTATTGTCTTAGAGAATGACATTTTTTCCATAGTTATGATATAGGTAATGTTGTAAGCTATCACTAATTCGTGTTTTTTTTAAATGAAATTCATTGATCTCAATTATGTTTCCAAGGATCTAGGAGTCTAGGAAACTTTACTAAATATAATATTGCAACAATATTCATGAAACCAAAACACTCAAGTTTTCAAAAGACCAACTTTAAAACAAAATATCTGTAAATAATAACTAGATTGTTAGTATTATAGCCTACTACAACTAAGCGATTTAGTGACGTCACATCGTAATATAGTGGACGTTAATGAAAAAAACTCTAATTTTCAATCAGAATAGCTTGAGTGTTTGTATGACTTGTAGAGTTGTAGGTGGACCGGACCGGAGGAGAAATTGTGTTTCTCAGCCGCCAGCCCGTCGTCCACGGGATCTGATAAAAGCGTCAGTCAAAGTAGCACGATGTGAGATGCACGGTTGGGGTCGGTTTGCTGTCGGACTTGGGAGGCTGGGGGAGTTCAGGAGTTGGCGACCCGTACGAATCGCCCGTGCCACTCTGCACGACCGGACGGAGGCAACGGAGCCACACGAAGCCGGTGGCCCTGGCCGCGGACACCGTGTGTGGGCGTGTGGTTCGTGGCCGCACCACGCCCGCAAAATCGCGACCCGCACCACCCGCACCCTGCTCTTCCCAGTGGGCAGTGGGGGGCAGTCAGTGGGCACTGGCACCGCCCGTCCGTGGGAATTCTGCAGGCTGCACCACAAAGGCGCCCGCGGTGCGCTGCGTACCTGCACCGACTACGGACCGGACGACGGCCAGCCACATTTTTGCTTGAGTAGGTCGATCGATGGGTTTGGTCACTTTTATGTTTTGTGGTGATGTGGTACAGTGATGGAGAGTGTGACCACCTCCCCTCCTTTCTCGCATGCACGAACGAGCTCATTCATGATCAGGTGCAGGTGCGTTCACGTGGGATATATATCTTGCCAAACCATTTCATCCCGATCCAACGGGCGTGCATCGTACGTACGGCGATCGAATCAAAGTAGTCAAGTACAGCATCGTGTTGAGGTGTTCGGCCCGTCAATCATACGCCCTGGGTCGGTGCCGCTCAAGCCGTGCCAGTGCCGTGACAATAAACAAATTCCCCGATCGGACAAAACGGGTGTCGCCATCGCGTGCGTCTCCGGTCCCGCCGAGGGCGGGCGCGGGATCTCATAGCGAGCTCTGGTTGGAGATCCAGATCCAGCTTTTTTTCTTGCATTTCAACGAGGAACGGCGGCGGGCTGGCGGAGGGGCACAAGTTCGGAGGGTTTTGGACGCGAACGCGAGAGGCCACGCCGGTGGTGGTTGGACAAAACTTGTGGGAGTTGTAGGTAGCATTGCCAATGCACGTCGTGACGGGGATATCTTTTCTCCTAGTCCTAGCTGGGCGTCGAAATCCTAGTAACAATAATAATAATAAAAACTGAAATGAAACGAAAGGAAATATAATGCTGCTGCATGCAACCAAGTGCATCATTCATTGGGTTTGCGTTTAAAACCCAACAAATTGTCTCGTCGCAACCAAGGATCAACATATGTTTGTACATTATATTCTTGTATATACGTATATGCCAACTACCGAGAGAGGTCCAAACGCACTTTTCCTTAATATAAATGAACATCCTTGCAAACTCCAGCCGAGACCACCGCTTTTCATTTTTTATTTATTGGTCTTTTCCTTTCATCAGGAAGATCTCCTGGTGGTCTTTGTTAACCGGTGTGACAGTGTGGAGCCTCTCGTGGAACACGCGATGGGATTATATTAATCGTCATCATATATATTTGCTTTCGTTTCTTAAGAGGAGTCTCTGAACCCTGAAGGTGACCGCGCTGAGTGCAATGCTGCTGACAGTGACCCGGGGGAGGAGTTTGGCTAAACCCTGTCAGGTGAGGTGAGGCGCGCTTGAGTGCAATGCTGCTGACAGTGACCCGGGGGGTGGGTTTGATTAAGGCTCTTCAACCGTCAGCGCCATGTGTTCCGGGAGCGAAATCATGTGCAGGAATTCACCACAAAGGACACGAGACTCACTCCAGCGAAACGAAAAAAAAAATAAACGCACGCGTGGAGGATGGCATGAAGAGAACTGACTGATTTTTTACTGGCTGCATGTTAAAGTTAACTGACTGGTCGTTCCATGACTGCTTTGACTGGACGATGGAGCCTACGTAGTGTATATCGGGAAAAACCAAGGAAAACTTTGCTAGTAGGAGAAAAGTCAAGTCCAAAACAGCAACAGAAAAACATGCGTTGCTTGCAAGCTGCTTTTTTGTTTTGGTTTGGAGGTCAGAAACCGCACGGTAATGCTAATAATGCCCTAAGGTAGGGCGGTAGGGTGCAACTGGAAAAGGAGGAAAAGACAAAAATGCCCTCGAAACTCAAAGCTGTTATGGGCTGACGATTGGATGGTTGGATATTTTTTTTTTTTGTATTTTTTCAGTACAAAATGGCTGGACAGTATGGATGGTTGTACGTATGAATGAAATATTTTTTTTCAACATTGATATAGATAAGATATCACATAACAGAAAAAATGACAATTTTCTTGAACATCACAGTACATGTCTTGACAGCACATATCTCGGTGTGGAGTATGGACATCTCAACAGAGTGACGAGTATGAAAAATATGACGTGGCTTTACGGCTTCTTAATTCATTTTCTATTTGAATATTGTTAAATCCATGGTCAGAAAAATTATACAGGATTGAGAGTACAGGATACAGTGATCTCCTTTTGGAAAGGACTGTTAAATAAATGGCGTCACAGTCTGTTGTTTGTAGAGCTCTTGCTCTTGTAAGGCAGCATGAGTTTCCGCCCTGCAAACTCGCTAATTTAGTTCTCTAACTGGTGCTATTCTAGTATGTTAAAATAATAAACTAAGTATGATAAAAAAATCATTATTAATTGAAAATAGGAAATATATGAATCTGTCCTTTTTTTTTACATAAAAATTTATGTATCTGTTGGTGCTCTTTTTAGAGTTGTTTGTCTGACAGTCATATTTTTCAAAAAGTTCTTTTGGTCTGATTTTGGTCAGAATGCCAATTGCTTGCCGCTCACAACCAATGCAAAATGGAATTTTCATTGTGAACCTGCCTGCGCCAGTCTACTACACTCTATTCCTCGTATTATTTCAGCATCAGATAGTTTGTTTTGCATCTACAAATGAATTTATTTGCTATTTTCAAAATTTTATAACTAGCGCAAAGAAAGCGATTGTTGTTTTTAAAAAGAACTTGCAGCAATCCTTAAACGCTGGTGGGTAAATAACAGGATGCAAAAAGGGCGACGCACAGCGTCCACGGCCTCCAGCGCCATGCAAAGATTTGCCGCGCGCCGGCTGCCCCCCAGCCAGAGGCGTCGCGCGCCCGCCGGCCGATTGCTGCCGCGCCGCCCGCTGCCGCGCCTGCCAGATGCGACGCCTTTCCGCGCCCGCCCGCCCGCTGCCCGGACCTTCTATTTTATGCAGCACCAGAAAACTATGGTTTTTTCACAAAAGGACGGGGACGGGAGAAATATGCGCTCGATCTCGGCCGGTCACGGGTCGCGCTTGGTCACGGGAAGAAAGAAAGAAAGGGCAGGCCGGTCTTTTCCACTAGATGGCCCCACTCGTCAGTCCGCCCTAACGGAGGAAAAACTAGTGGCACGGATGATGGACGGGAAGAGGGCAATGATGATTGATAAAATTGAAGTCGGGCATGGCGCTGGTAAATTTCTATGCCAAACTTCAGTTAATTGAAAAAAATCCAACCCATCTTTTTAAGGCACAAATGCCACAGGGGTAAAAGACCAGGATCAAAAGTCAAGTCCAAAACAGCAACAGAAAAATCATGCGTTGTTGCAAGCTGCTGATTTGGGTTTGGAGGTCAGAAACCGCAGGTAATGCCGTGCCTGAGGTCATCCCATTGGGTGCAGGAAAGAAAAAACAAAATTGATCATCGACGGAGTCCAAGAGGCTCGGCCTGCTGCATCTTTTTTTTTTTTTTTTTTGAGAAAAACTCGGCCTGCTGCATCTGTAAACCACATTTGTACTACTGGGCTTGGGCTGCGCAAACTGCAGACTAGTCTTAACAGGCTATTCTGGGCCAACATACGGTACGGACGCGCTTGTGGGTGTGCTCTCTGGGGCCTTTCACAAAATTTGTTCTCGCAAAGATGTACTAATTAGAAATTACCATCAAGTGCAAAATGGCATTTCACAAAATTCTGAAAGGCCTGCCAAATTTTGGCACGAGGCGTCGTATATCCTTTTAGTTTCTCTAATCTCAACTCAACCACAACGATCTTTATCCAGGACTGCGTGTACTACATGTTCTGATGATGCAGATGCAGTACAACACTACACAAGCGTACAATTTGCAGCAGCAGCAGCATGTCGACGTCGCCATCGATGCCGCCTTGCCAAGTGTGTGACCAGTGACCACTCACTCGAGCAGTCCTGCTTCCCTGCACACGAGCCCAAGACGGAACGAAAACTCCCGCGAAGCCGTCCACGTTCATCCCTCTGTCCACAGGATCATTCCGGATTCCCAACGAATCCCGACACGCCGTCGTCGCCTCTCGCACCGGCTGCTCACGGCTCACCGTCCGTCCGGCAACGAAGGGAACCGAAGAAGCCCCCGATGGCGAGCTTCTTCCGCGACGCGAGCCTCCCGCAGCAGCGGGTCGTCGAGGGCGTCCCTTTCCCCAGCGGTGCTCGTCCCGAGCGCTACCGCGGGCGCCGGCGTCGACGAGTTCCTGGCGGCGGTGCGGTCCGAGAGGGCGTCGAGGCTGGAGCCGCTGGTACGGGACTCGGGGGCCCTGCTGCTGCGCGGGTTCCCCGTGACGACGGCCGCCGACTTCGACCGCGCCGTCGACGCCTTCGGGTACGAGGAGCTGCCGTACGTCGGCGGCGCCGCGCCGCGGACCAACGTCGTGGGCCGCGTGTTCACCGCCAACGAGTCGCCGCCCGATCAGAAGATCCCCTTCCACCACGAGATGGCTCAGGTAAGTAATCTTCAGCCTCTTTCTTGTGCATCACAAAAGCAGTGGGTTAACTGAAATTCAGGAGGCAATCACAGTGCCCACGACATCTGAATTGGGCTTCGTTTAGCTTAGTACTCCTCGTTCAAAGTTTTAAATTTCCAGTACTACTTACTAGTTATTAACACTAGTGAGCAACACTGTACTAGCTGCAGATTTACTTATTAAATGATGATTGGTGTAAACATACAGATTGAGCGCTGCATATTTCAGTAGTCATTTCTATGCCAACTTTCAGTTAATTGAAAAATTTGTATGTGATTACGAATTCTCTTTCAATTTTAAGCACATAATGCCATCTAGAGCATAGTTTAATGACCAGGATACAACACGCTTTGTTTTAGGTTCCAACATTTCCATCCAAACTGTTCTTCTTCTGTGAAGTGGAACCAAAGAGTGGCGGGGAGACACCAATAGTGCTGAGTCATTATGTCTACAAGAGGATGAAGAAAAAATTCCCTGAATTCGTGGAGAAGCTGGAGAAGGATGGACTGATATACACAAGGGTTTTGGGAGAGGGCGATGACCCGTCTTCGCCTATCGGCCGTGGATGGCAATCGACATTTCTCACTAAAGATAAAGCCGTTGCGGAGGAAAGGTAACACCATTGCATTGTATATTATGGTGATTTTGTCATATGAGTTTGGAATGTTTGCATTTCCATCAAATGAATTGAGGCCCTTGTAACATCTTTCTATTTCATCAGATATATCCATGAGTCATGAATGGCCTTAAACATTAGTACTACTTCTATGCAAAGATTATTGACAGAAGGATATATAGCTGAAGCACTACTCTAAATCTCTAGTACTGACACTAATATGAGCATTAGTCGTTCCTAGAGCTTTCCATTAAGGTCCCTCATACCAAGCACGGTCTTGATTTCTCTGTCTCGTGATGCATTCACGTCACGCCATTCTTTCAGTTCTTTAGGTGTTTGCTGAAACACCGTACCATGCATTGCCTGCTGAACTCAATGCACTCAACCGATCTACATGAACCATTGAACAGGGCTGCCAAGCTCGGGATGAAGCTGGAATGGACGGACGACGGCGTGAAGACGATCATGGGCCCGATCCCCGCGGTGAAGTGGGACGAGAGCCGGGGGCGGAAGATCTGGTTCAACAGCATGGTCGCCGCCTACACGGGGTGGAAGGACGCCCGGAACGACCCCGTGAAGGCGGTGACCTTTGGGGACGGCTCGCCGCTGCCCGCCGACGTCATCGCCGCGTGCGGCCAGGTCCTGGAGGAGGAGTGCGTGGCCATCCCCTGGCGGCACGGCGACATCCTCCTCATCGACAACTGGGCCGTCCTCCACTCCCGGCGGTCGTTCGAGCCTCCGCGCCGCATTCTTGCCTCGCTCTGTAAATGATGTGTGACTCCCTCTGTAAACGCGCCATGGGCACCTGCAACTGCTGCAGTGTAGTTTATGGATTACGGAATTAAGGATGGATGAACGCCTGAACTGGGGAATGATTTCATGCGCTGTGAAGAACGATGTTTAGAAATGCCGTAGAAAGTTGCTGGTGTGTGTGCGATCATATAGTTTGTATATATATACGAGTTCGTTCTTCTTCTTCTTATTATTTTTTTTAATGTCGGCGGATTCCCTTCGTTCCTTTTTTTAGAAAAATTCCCTTCGCTCTATTGGGAAATGGTGAACTGATTGGACTTGGAAGAAGCCCATAACCTTAGCTTATGTTGAATGGGCCGGCACTCGTTTTTGAGTCCAGTTCAGTTCACTCAGTCCTGTTATCACCAGAAGAACAGATTTAAGGCAGGTTTGGATCTCTACTGATTTGGGCTAATTTGAGCAACTTCAATAGTTTGGCTAAAATTAGTAGTCAAATCCCACAGTTTAGCCATTTTATAAAATAGAAAACCCCATAAAGAAGAATAGGTCTACAACAGTCTTGACATTTCTCATCTTGGGATAGCTTGGTTGGCTTTACATGACCATAAAGAGATAGCCAGGCTTCTATTTACAAAAGCCATATAGCACATATGTCCCAACCTAATTTTTGCTATACAAATTCTAAAATAGTCTCCAAACAAGAATAGCCGAGCTATTGGAGTTGCTCTTAGGGCCAGATATAGACTCTAAAAAATAACCCACCTACTCGCCGCAGATCCTCTAAAAATTAGTTGGCTAACAGCAAGTTGAAGACTTAGCTAAAAAATTAGCACGGCTATTTATTGGCTTTATTTGATTGAGTTAGTGATAAAAGTTAGCAGATTCACAATTAAACTCATACGAGTAAGTACATCCAAAACATGTCCTTGGGTCACTGTCATCATGTACTGCCGATATCCTCCGCCGCAATTCGTCAGGCATCCACGCATGTTGATCTTAATTGGAATGAGAATATTTTATATTAAGTATATATATAGTACAAGAGGATAAGCATGCCGGCACTGGATCATCAGGCTCGGTAACGACAATCATCAGTAGGGAGGAGCTGAGATTTGATGAGAGCGTAAGCATCTCGCTTTTTCCCCGGATGCGGCGACGAACTGATGTCCCCATCCATCCCAATTTCCCAAAGCCGAGCGGCCGATTCTGCTCTGGCCGGCCAACTAGTGCCAGATAGATGCCCGCCCCACCCCCACTCGACTCTCTTGCTCGTTGTCTCGGCCGCTCCACGACATCCCAGCCCGGGGAAGAAGAGGCAAATGCGGCGGCCACCCACGCCACAGCCACGCATCAACAAATCATGGCATCACCCGTCTGGAACAATTCTTTCTGGGTCCGAAAGCTGCTGCAGGATCGGAGTCCAAAGACGTGCTGCAGCGGCGTCGCTGATCTGTATCTATCTACAGTATCTAGGAGTAAACTAAAAACTGAAACACCTGTCACTTTACTCGCAGTTGCAGCCAATGACGCGTCGTATCTTCTCAGAGATGAAGCATCATATCGTATCAGGGTTTTAATATAAGATTATACTAAGATTATGTACAATCATTGGCAGGGAATGCATGCAGCGCGATGCGATGATGGAGATCTTTGCATTGGGTTTTAATTTTAATTTCTTCACCTGATCCGAACCTACGAGGAAAGTGCTTTGGCAGTATAATAGTGTGAGCATCTAGAAAAGGTAGACGTAATCCCATTTCCCGACAGGATTAAAAGGCACACACACTACTCCTGCGGCCTGGCTAGCTAGAAAAGGTAATAGGGGGTGATCCATTTCCGCCGGGGTACATTAGTGGAGAAGGTGTGGCTCGGATTAATTAGTGACCAGGCAAGATAACAAGGAACCAGTAGTACTTGTGTACCCTTTGGATGGAAGAGATTTTCTATTGGAGTAAGGATGCGTGTTTGGATTATTCTTCCGGGCTATGGAAGCGCTATAGCTAGCTTGCTTGCTTGCAAGGCTAGAATATATCCATAACTTGGAAAGGCTTGGATATATAGGTTAATTTTTCAAAGTACGAAATCTCTAATAAAGTATTGTCACTCTAGTTATGACAGTTGATGTTGGAAAGAAAACAGAAGGACATGTCAAGTTTTAGCACCAGAAAAAGAATACCGGATTATGGAATAATATATATGGGGCTTCTCTTCTGGATGAAAAAGCTAAAGAAAAGCTACGTAGTAGTATAAAGGTTTACTATATGGAAGTCGGCCAGCCGGCCGGCTGGCCTCCATAATTTACTGGAACCCACCAAGCAGGGAGTGTCAAGTAAGGAGTAGATAGGTTTGCCAAAACCTGATGAGATATATCAGTGTCGTCTGAATGATCCCGACAGAAGGAATCTCTGTTGAATTAGATCAGGTATATCGATCCGAAAAAAAGATCAAAGAATAAATCACAAATATACAAAACCATCGCATCAGTGAAGTGATCCTCGCTCCTCCGATCGATTTTTTTCGATGAAGAAGAAGAACAATTTGCCACGGCGCGGACATGCTTAATTACGCTTCAGCTTCAGTAATCCAGTCTTGGTTGTGAAGAAGATTACTACGTTACGTAGAGAGCATAATCACGCATGACCAGGTGACGTGGGAATACCGGAACACCGGCTCGCCCGATTGCTGAAGGTAGAAGAAGAGCAGTGCATCAAGTGCATCATCGGACAGACACAGATTGTACTATGTGGCCCGGGTGTCCTATCGAGTGACTGTTCCATGGCACGCGCGCGTACTACTACTACTACTAGCTCGCTCAATAATCTCCCACTGATCGAAAGCCTGTCGCCTCAAGAAAAAGAAACAAGCTGGGATCGTCCATCCAGAAGGACACCCCGGGCGTGTCGTGTCTGTCTCGTGTGTGCCCGGCCCCCGGCCCTAGTATCTGATGCCTGCGGCTGCGGCGGCCACCGCCGGAGCCGTTTGCCAAAAAAGGTTTTGCGGCGGCTGGCCCGGCCCCCTAGCTGGCCTTGTTGGTGTTGTTTTGGTAGGGTACTAGTGTGCCAGTGCCCCCACCATCACGCGCTGCGCCGATCAACCAGCCGGTGGCAGTGAGTGGTGTGCACTGGGGAACTGGAGGAAGGAGGCCAAGGAGGAACAGTGCATGCGCACTGGATAAGACGTGGACAGCGCAGTACCGCCACTCACACACACGGATCAGACACGACGGACGACCGGCCGGCCGGCGACTCCATGGCGAATTGCGGCATGTGGTGCATTGCATTGCGCCGCGTCGGCTTCCTCCCTCATCTGAAAACGTGCGAGATATCTCATCGGATTCCAGCCGCAGACATGGAGTTGCCACCAGCCTGCCACAGAGTACACACACACGAGCTCGCGCGATGCCATGCCACTACGGGGGCCTCGCCGGGCGGCGGCGGGGGCCGGGTTCCTCGCAGGTTGCGGCGCTCACCAACCGCCTTTCCCTTGTGTGCCAGTGCCAGTGCGTCTGTGCCTGTGCGCGCGCATTGCCCTGGGGTGGCATGCACTTGGCACCACGTCTCCATGCACGCGCATGGACTGCCCGGTGACCGCGGACATGAGGACGATGACTCCATCTCCATAATCCATATGCAAAACCCAGCTAGATTTTTGAATCTTTCCATCGATAGATAGATAGATGGTCCATCAAGTGGCATTGGCATGCATGCACGCGCGTGCTTTGTCTTGTTTAGCTCCGGCCTCCCGGTCCTGTGTACGTCTTCAAAGCCACAACCAAGCAAGCTTCGGTGAATCGTTCTACTAGTACGTTGTAGCACTGGATTATTTTCGCACCGGCCGTACGTCCAAACGCAACAACCAACAAATCCAGCTTTATACTTTACACAGCAACTGACCGGCCGACTGGCCGGCCGTACCCTCATTGTGCAATGTGTAACGAGCAAAGGTACCATGCATCATGCATCCATGAAAAGCGACCAAAGCTTTTTGCGTCATCACAGCTCTGATCTCTTCTCTCCGGGCGGCTGGCTCATCAGGTCTGATGTGCATGCTACACCACTGTCCACTACCAGCAGAAAGCGCACAACAGTTGTTTCCCGGACATGAATGCGCCATCGATCAACGCGCATCGATCGATCGGCACCACATGGCCGGGCCATGGCCTCGCTCATGGAGCTAGCTTAGCCAAATAAAAGCGGCCTGGACGGCGGCCATCATGACTACGGAGGAACTGATCAGGAGCGCTTTCTTCTTCAATCCATCTCTCTTTCCGCCGGCTATGATGACAACCGATGAACCCAGGAACTCATATGATTGTCACATGCATGGAATGCAGGTGGAAGATGCATGCATGCATGCCTTCTGGAACGGACGTTCTTCAGTCCCTTCTCAATTCGTAGTTGACGGGATACAAATTTAGAGACCACGTTCAAATGAATCAAAGTGTAATTTTAAAAAGCTACAGCAAGTCAAATTACAACTGTTTAAGCACTCACTCTACTCTTCTTTAGAGAGCTCTATTCTACATATTGATCATATTAGCTTTATGCTAAGCCAAGCTTCTCTAATTCGGATCAACTTTTTTTTTTTCAATAAACTTACAATTGCAAATCTCTTCTATGATATGGACTGATCCACCTAACAGCCCAATCCCAGCTTTTTGCATAAGGAACACCATAGAACCGTAAATGCAGTAATGCACTTAAGATACAACACACATCCCAGCTGCATTTTGGAGAGAGAGAGATTTGGAATGTAACTTCCTTACTACATGAGAGGACCAAGTTTATCAAGACAACTCCTTTTGTTTAATAGTTTTGTAGTACCTCCTCCTCATCTGGATCAGAGAGGTATTGCAATTAATAGGAGATTAGTTTGCAAAACCGACGTTACAGCCACAAAGCAAATGTTCATCATAATATTAATTAAAAAAATTCGGTAGAAGCAGTTCTTTAGGGAGTTCAAACCCTCATAAAGAGGACCTTTAGTGCCGGTTCAAAATTAAAACTTCGAAGTGGCTTTGTGGATTACATATGGTCACTTCTATCGAAGTTGGCAACACGTAGGATGCAAGTCACAGCACAAGGTTATTTTGCAATCCAGGACTTTTGCAGTGATCGTGATCCCTCTATTCACCAGCTTTCGTATTAGTAGTTGTTGAGAGCTAAAAAGACGCTAAGATTGGTCAGGTAGGGTTACAATAATCTGTCACGACGGGTTCCTCAGTTCACTGAAAGATACTACCCATTCAGTTGGTTGGTAGCAAAACTACCTATAGAATACCAGCTGAAAAATATATATAAAAAAAAACTTTCAAGTGGCATCAATTCGTGCTTGGTTGTCGCTTCTTCATTCTCAACAGGATACTATATATCACAACGACACTAGTCCTTCCTCTTGTTGTTCTATCCTTTTGGCTTTCCGATCGAGTGCTGTCTTTTCCACAATAGCTTTCCGCTTCTTTTCCAACGCTTCTTTCTTTGATGAAAAAAAAAAAAACGTTTCGCTCCAAATGATGTCACACGTGAATTTAAGTGTCCGCACGAAAACGACAATCATTTGGGCGCACTAATTGTAGCTCCGGTACGTTTTCTCTTTTTAAAAACACATAGAACATGCAAACCCCATCACAAGACCCCAAATATTAGCCACACTGTTTTTTTTCGTACACAATATCCACCTTTCGCTAGTTCTCATGTAATCAACAATTAACATTTTAATAAAAACGGTTTCCACTATCATTTTTTTTACCACGTGTCTACTGTTCAAATTACTTTACTGCTCCGAAAGAAGAATGTAGTATAGCTACAGTGCAGTAAAATTTGCCAATGCCTTTTTATGGTACTTGTATACTGCGTGGAAGGGAAGCAGCCAAACCAAACACGATAAAAGGAGAAAAATGAAGCAATGCAGCAGTGCAGCGGACACAAACGGACTGGTAGAAAGACGGGACCTGTTTCTTTTCTTTTTCTGTTTCACGGTCACGGACCGCTCGCTACCTTTTGGTATCGATGGTGCAAGGGGCCCATGGCTATGGCCCACACGTGCAGGGTGGTGTACTGTGTAACTAGGGCTAGGGCTGCAGTAGGAAATGATGGTGCTAGATTTGGGGTGGCCGGCCGGGGGTCAAGTCGCGACGACGCGCCCAGCCATGTGGGCCCCTGCAGTGACAAAGATAGGCAGGCACGTTTCGTCTCCCCGTTGGCTGCTTCCCGTGCCGGGGTGGGTCCCGGACGCCAGCCTCACTGTCCGGCTCGTTCCTGAACTTGGCTACTCCGCCCGTGCTTGTGCACCACCACGCAGCAATCCACTTTCTCAGCTCGAGGAGCCCAGAGCAACGGAGACAGGAGAATAATAACTTGGGGCGTGCTCAATGGTAATAGGCTAGTGCTCTACGTAGTTGGCTGACGTGAAAGTGAGAGACAAGAACAAATATTATTTTATATTATTGGACCCACACGCTTCTCTTTTCTACATATTTTTGACATTAGACTACGTGAAATAGTCTAACTATTTGTAGTGTAGCTTTTAATTACTACTCTCTCCTCCTTTTTTGAATTATCTTCTTGACGCAAATACTAAGTATTACGTCACATCTAAATAGTCAAATAAAGAGCATATTACTAACCATCAAGACGGCCTAACAAAGAAGAAGAGTACTAGACAAGTAGACAAGTCATCTTTTGGCTAAATATCTCTGCATGCAAACCGACCCATGCTAATTCGATATGGAACACTTCTTTACCTAAGCCAGAATTTTCATTTACCAACAGGACAAAGGCAAAATTGACTTTGACAAAGGCGAACTAAACTATCATAATTTCTACGTGCATTAATTATCCAACTTGGCCAATGTTAGGTCTACATTAGACACCAAATCTACGCGAGACATGAAGAGATTGATAGGTAGATGAGGGAGAGAGAATAGGGATGATTGGACAAAAGATTGTTCTTTAGAAAAACTATGCATTGGAACATAGTTTTTATATTTAGTGTCTACGTGTATAAAAACTATATATGATTTCTGCTAATAGCCTAAGAACCTATTTGAATTATCTAGAACCAGTTACTATTACAAACTAAAAGTTATCCAGTTAAAAGTCTTGTGTAAATAGAAATAACACCATATTGTCTGTCCACACGACGGTGTTACTCCTACGTAGCCTACGTAATCAATGCCGTTTCCACCCTGCACGACCCAAGGAAATATCGATCTTCACCGTGGGGTGGCGTCGGTTCCTATTGATCTTGTTGTCATCTTCGTCATCGTTTGCACCATCCTCGTGTGACCGTGACTCCCTGTGCGGTACACGCTACCCTTCTCGGACGGTGTTTGGATCCACAGTTAAAATCCGCATATTAGTCCATTAGGGAGTATTTGTTAGCTTGGGGTTCAACTGGTTCTCGTTTCACCGTGGGGTGGCGTCGGTTCCTATTGAACTTATCACTTATCGACCCTCCTCCTATGGTATGCGTGTTTGGATCGCATAATATTTATTTCTCACAACGAATCAACATAAGCCGGCTGCAAATAAGTTTTAGTTTCACTTATTAGTAGCAAAAGTGAGCCTACCAAACCTTAATTTTAGCCAAGATACGAGTATGTTTGAATTGTTCTCAGTTTGCACCGTAGTGCGGCGAGCAAAACAACAATTTTATTCACGTATTTAGCGGAGATTGCATTGACGCTACATGTACGGCCATGGAAAACTCACAACGTGCCGGACTTACAGCATGCTCATTGCTCAAGATGTTATCCTAAACTTTTTGTGTCAAACTATAGCCAATCGTAGAAGCAGCGATCCAAAAGGAAACCGTGCATATAGAGCATTCTATCTAGTCACTGGATAGCATGACATCACACCAAACTTGCCTTGTTTCTTCCCGGTTTTCTGCAATTCAGTTTGACGTTTGATTTGCAAATTTTTTTTACAGGACAAGAGAGAACAACATAAGACCAAATGCAGCCATACCCGAAATTCAGAGCTTATCGTCTTATCCGATGGCCTTTGCCTTCTTTATCCAACACCGCCGTTTTTGTCACGTTCACACACATCTGTAGTACACAGCAAACGCCGGGGACCCAGACCCAGCCAGTTGGGTCACTTGTGATGGTTCGCGTCAAACAAACAGGAATGCAAGACAAGTCTTGTGTTGTTGCTACTACTTGCACCAGCAGTAGTAACATTTTCTTTTTTTTTTATCGTCTTGTTTGTTTAAAACAAATCAAGTTGTTCATTTTCCCTGATGAAGAAAGTCAGTTCTTTCTTTATTAGATACTGAAAAAAAAAATTGATGCAGGGTGCCTTGTTTATATTCTGATGAATGAATAAGTATAGAGCTGTGAAAAACGCGCCGAAACGCGTGATCTCGAAAAAAAAAAGTATAGAGCTGCTTTGCACAATGAACTTTATTTATTTATAAATAAGCATGTGAAGATCCGTTTGTATGTACCCCATATAGGATTCATATCATATATAAAAAAATTTTGCAAGTAAAAGATCACGGGAGGATAAAAGCGATGCGTGCCATCGAGCAGATTCGTTTCGCTTTTTCCGCCATATAAGGGCAAGACGAGCCGAGCACCGCCACACACACACACTCTGAAGGCTGAAGCGCGGGGAGAAAAGAGGAGAGACGACGGGCAGACACGGCTGACGGACATCGATCTCAACCGGTAGGCAGCCGTTGCTTGGCCGGGCGGCCACCATCATAGCTCTTGCCGTCTCGCCGCCCTGCTGCCGGCTGCCGCCGCCCCTTCCCGGCGCGCTGCGCGCCTTGGAATCTCCCTCTGCACTGCACTTATTCCCTCCACCTGTCTCTGTGGCCTAGCCTAGCTTCTACGAGTACTCCTACAGCTACAGGTACAGCTAGTAGTACTAACACTGTAGAGCGCAGGCCAGCAGCAGAGACCGACGACTCGACTGCGAGCTAGAGAGAGAAAGTGCGGGCGAGGTCAGAACGGAACAGAGGAGAGAGAGCTGCTGTGTTTCCCGTGCGACTGTACCTTTGCTCACCTGCAGAATGCGCAGGGCTGCCGCTGCCGCTCGCTCCGCTTCCTGCTTGTGACCTCTTGTCCCTTGCTCGCGAAACCTTGCCGCCTTTTGGTCACCTCGGGCGACGCGAGCTCAGCTAGGCGCAGCACCTGTGCTGTTGCTTGCTCTCCTCTTCTCTCCTCTCCCAGGAAGGGGGGCAGCCTTTCCTCCCCGGTCGCCATCCTCATTTATAACCTCTCCCTCCTGCTCCTGCTGGTCCACTGACCACTCCTCGCTACTCTGCCTGTGAAGTCGTGAGTCGTGCGACCGGCCCGTGACCGCGAGCTTCTTCCCTTCCTTGGGTTCCTTGTGTTGGATTGTGAGCTTGAGGGGCGATCATGGCGTGGCGCGGCCCGCTCGGAGCCGGAGACGCCGGGGACAGCGGCCTCGAGCTCAGCCTCGGCCTCCCGGCCTACTTCGCCAAACCATCAGGTTAGTAGACTTCCTGCTACGAACCAGTACACTTCTTGTTTTCTCTGTTGCAAATCAAATGGCTACGATGCTCAATACCTTTGATCTTTGGTGCTGGCTCTCTCTCAGGTTTGGACGCCGCCGGCGAGGAGTCCGGTGAGGCCTCTGCTTTTGCTCGCCAGGCTGCCAAAGGGAGCAATGGCTCAAAGGCAAGGTTAGTGGTGCCGGCCGACTGTTGCTCTCTCTGTCCACTTTCTTTCTGCAAAAAAGAAGAACAAAAAAAGAACAAGTTTTGATGGTCGTTCAACTTCAACCTTCCAGCAGGGTCAGGCCAGCAGCCGCGGCGCCGGTGGTGGGGTGGCCGCCGGTGCGGTCGTTCCGGAGGAACCTGGCCTCGTCGTCCTCCTCCAGGCCATCGCCGCAGTCGTCGTCGGGTCACCACCGTCACCACCACAAGGTTCAGGACGGCGTCGTCGGCGGCGCCATGGACGGCGGCGCTGGCGCGCACAAGGGCGGCGGCCTGTTCGTCAAGATCAACATGGACGGTGTGCCCATCGGGCGTAAGGTGGATCTCACCGCGTACGGCGGCTACGCCGACCTCTCCGCCGCCGTCGGCAAGCTCTTCCGCGGCCTGCTCGCCGGTACGTACGTATGCCCTGTCCTCCTGTCCCGCCGCGTCTCCTTCTCCAAGAACGGCGGCGTCGGACTGTGTACTGGAGGTGACCATGTCCATGCTTGTCCGTCGTCTCATTGTTTGTTTTCTTGTTTTTTTCCCGATCGCGCAGCTCAGAGGGACACGGCGGGTGGCGTTGAGGAGGAGGTGCAGGAGCCGGTGATCGGCGGCGACTACACGCTGGTGTACGAGGACGACGAGGGCGACAGGGTCCTTGTCGGCGACGTCCCCTGGAAGTAAGTGGAAACGGCACCAACATCTCTTCCCCACTTGCACAAAAAAAAGACGTCCGCGTGCGTGCGTCACCAATTTCATTTCATTCGAATTCTCATCTCACGTGTCCGAGTTGCCGTCCATGTCCGCCACCGCAGGATGTTCATGGCCACCGCCAAGAGGCTGCGCGTGCTCAAGAGCTCCGACGTGCCGGCCTCGTCGGTGAGTTCCCCCCGCCCCTGTCGTCCTGACCGTCCGCTCCGTCGAGCCAAGCCCGCTCGGCATCCGCGAAACTGACGATGGTGACTGAATTGACACGCATATTGCCCTCTGTTTTTGTGGTTGCAGCTGAGAGCAGGGGGCAGGAAGAGGGCTGCAGCCGACTGCTGAAACGTGCTGCGGCGGACATGGAAATCTCAACTTGAAATGTGCTTGTAAAAAGTCCCAAGAAGACGAGTGGCCTGGCTGTCTGGCCTTTTTTTTTTGTCGTTCAGCTAATAGTGGTACTAGCAGTGTTGGGATCGGTGGGAGTATAGTCATGACGGTGTTTAAGGTCATGTAATGCAAGATTAGCCGTTGTAGTAGTACGTGGTAGTACGTACTCTTGGGTGTTAATGAATCTATGGTCTTTGTTTTGGGGTATATTTTGACGGTTTAAAGCTGCTGCATGTATGCAGTGCACGCGTCACATTTCGGTGTGTTTGTGGTCAACTCAGACGAACGTGTTTGTTTCCGCCGCGTGACCTTGACGGTGCATAGGACATGATAAGTGTGTGTGATACTGCGTCCTCCGTAGTATGTGGTGATTTGAGTTCTGACGATTTCAGAGTTGAAATCAACAAAACATGGATCGATCGAAATCGAAGTCGTTCTGCTTCTGGGTGTGTTTTGTTCCCAACTTTTTCTCTAAAGTTTTCAAAATTTTGATCACATCGAAGCATTAAATGCGTATGTCCGGAGTATAAAATATAGGTAAATAAAATAATTAATTGCACAGTTTAGATGCACATTGGGAGATGATTTTTTTAGCCTAGTTACCCATGATATGATAATATTACCACAAACAAAGGAAAAATGATACAATGTTTTAAAATTCGCTACCGCGTTAATTTTTAGGGATCTAAACACACCCTCTATTGCGTACTCTAGGCCGGTTTCGCTCATCGAAACTCGGGCAACTTTGAGCCGGTTTCGCTCAACGAAATTCGGGCCTTCGCCCGTTTATAAAGATTCAATGGCCATATAAAATTGCATGCTTACAAAACAAGAGATACATGCATATAAAGGAGAATTAGGAATTTGGCCCTCAAAAAAAAGTTTGTCTTAGAAATCTGGTCTTTTTTTTCTAATTTGGGAATCTGGCCTTAAAACAAAACTTTGTTAGGAATCTGGTCTTCCCTCAGTTTTGGAAATTCATAACTAGAGTTTGGTAACTCCAATTTTGGTGAACCAAATTTTGTTGTGCTCCTTGGGATGTCTAGTTTTTATTAAAAATATGAAACCGACCGTGTTTTGTAGAATTATTAGTTTTTAACACCAACATATTATATTTTTATTAAACATCATCTAACTTACCGCAATCATCGTACAAAGAGAAATCATCTTACAATAAATTCTACAAAAAAAGACCCCACATGGGTATATAAAAAATTACCGAACATTTTTCTCGTAATAAACATATATACAAATAATTATATGGATACTAAATGAACATCTCTATATACATCGTAGAACATCACATATATTAGCTGAGCCATCTTTACGTACACTGTACAACATCGTATGTACTAATCGAACATCCCCAGTATAGCAACATGTATAACTGAGTTATAAAAATAAAAATATAAAATATTGAATAAATAAAGAAAATAGAAAAGATGAACAAAAGACCACGTTTAAAAAAAGAAAAAAAAAATAAGAAAGAAAAAATAAAAAGTAAAAACATAAAAATAACAGGGAGTAAAAAGTATAAAATAATGACAAAATGACACATGGGAAAGAAAATAAGGAAAAATAGGGGAAAAAAAACTGAAAAAGAGAGAGAGAGAGAGAGAGAGACCTGCCTACCGATACAATGAAGATAAAAAACTACGGCAACGGTGCGAACCGATGCGCCGTGGGCCGAAGCGTCTGCTCCAGCTTGGTTGTATACGTGGGCCGCAGCTTGGGCCACGCGCTAATGATTTCCGACGAATCTTTGCGCTCTATCGCACGCACGATGGGATTTGCGTTCATAGCCTTGTTACATCTTGTTCGAGAGGCGCATCAATAAGCGGTTTGTGTGATGTAGTATCTTGTTCAAATGCGTTTTGATCTGTGCGCGAGGAATGTTATGCTGGAGAAAATGGGCCGAAATATTCCTCTTTTCAGAAAGAAAGGGACTACAATTGTCGTCTTGTTCTTCCGGTGGAAAAACCCATGTAACATTACCAAGCGGATTGGAGATCTACCCGATCATCTTATTTACTTGCAGCAATCACACATGGCATTCAAAATCGAGCACTTGCCGTGGTCGTAGCCGTTTCGCTGGCAGCAGCGGTCGCAGATCTTCGGTCCGTCCCCAGGGAAGGTGCAACTGGGACTGCATATTAACCTTGGCAAGGGGCCGCAATCTTCAGCTCCTACTCTCATGTTGTGCTCTGCCGTCCGTCAGGAATTATATGGGTTAGTGAAAGTGGATCATCGTCATACCCAGCAAAATGCTATTCAATTGACCGCAATTCATCATAAAAAGAGAACATCTTCTAAATTACCGCAAGCCACGAGGATGATGAACACAAGAATACAAGGGAAAAGGAACCTATTGTTGTTTCTCGTGCCCATCACCAGCGCCATCAGAGGATCACCCAAATCGCTAGCTAATTGCTATGGGTGATGGGTACGCGCGAGAGTATACCAAAGTCGACGCAGCAGTGGCTTGTGCTATATATAGATGGGATGGATATTTTTGGGAGAGAATTAAGGGGCCCGATTGATATACCATAAGTCACGTACTGCTACGTATAGGTCAGATGGATACGTTTTGGGGGGAAATTAAGGGGCCCAATTGATATGCCAGCAATCTCATGTGCTATATATAGAAGGGATGAATATTTTTTGTTAAGAATTCCTCGATTAGAGATCAATAAAAGTAGATCCATGTTGGATACGTTTTGAAACAATTTTTGTGTTGAAAAAGTTTTTTTGTCTAGGGTTTCAAATGTTGTAGTATAAAGTTTTAAAACTTTAACTGTATAGTTTTGAATTACAAATTCTAATTTAGGTGTATAATAAAGTTCAGAGCATGTTAGTCAAATATTGAAATGAGCTGATATAAAGTGTCTGAATTTAGGTGTAGAGTTTTCAAATCGCAAAGTGTCTCGAAAGTGGTATAGGAAAAGTTATTAGCAATCGAGCAAAATTTGGGTGATTAAATTGCTGTTTTTGTAACCATTGTAATCAATCTAGTAAGTGTACCCATCTTTGTAACCTTAAAAGCTCCACTCATCCTATGTGTTTTTTATCCTTTTGAGTCCTGATCGAGGACGAGCGTTAGCTCGGTTGGTCGCCTCGCCAGGTGTGCGAGCGGCCGTGCGCGGGTTCGATTCCCAAGAATCGCAACCTGTGGAACAGTGATTCCCGTATAATTTTCTGATGGCCCCATCCGACCGTGTTGTAGCACATGCGCAGGCAAAAAAAACTCTAGAATACAATGGTTCAGATCTTAGCTTCCTCGTAGGAGGTGTTGTGTGTGGTGTGAGTGGTGTGCATTTGCGGCTAAGTTCAGATACTACAGCCTTGTATTCTAGACTAGGGCCTCTCAAAAAAAAATTCATACTGATCATCTGAAGTTCCATCCTTTCTTCTTCGTTCAACATCAAACATATCTAGTAGGGGGGCACGAGCCCCCTACGTGGCCGCCCTGAGCGCCCTGGTTGTCGAGACCGCCCTGACCGCCGGTGCAGCCTCGCCTCCTTGAGGCGCCATTGCTAACTATGTTATGTGTTCTAAATGACTGGGTGGGGTGAGGGGAGCTATGGGAGTGCATCTATTTATAGGCTCATTCACACCGCAGCTTCTCCCCATATCACACCATATGAGTGCTTCGACAGGGACATGCGAGGCAAGAGCCAATGGCCTAATTAACTTGTAATTTTTCATTGACTATTTATTTCTACATCCGGCTTTTCATCCGGGAGATGGGAGATGCATATCCAAGCGCAGTAGCCACACCATGTGAGGCTTGCGTGGCTGATCATAGATTCCACCGGGACGGGCGAGGCAATAAGAGGTGGCGCTTGCGACTCTTATCATCTTTTGCTATGACCTTTCCTGCCCGTGGGAAAGTGAAAGGGGTTGGGCGACGGGCATCTCTCTCAACAATCAATGTGGTGACCTCCCTAGTCCCGTCATCTTCTCCTTCATATAGGTACCCGGCATGGTCCCTCTCCTTGCTGGGTTGGCACCTGCGGACCATGAAGAGTTGCGCCACGTCGGGGCCGGTCACCCGAGCGCGCTACATAAGCTGCACTAGCTCCAGCACCATGTCCATGGACGCCTTTCTCGGTTGCTGTACCCAATTGATGTTCCGCTCAGGAACGCGGGCAGGGTCCGAGCTATGAATGGTCGTGACGGCTGCTGCATGCAGAACCATCTACTGCTCCAGTCAGCCGCATTGCAGGACAGCGACATGCGGATGTACTCCTGTCTCCGCTCCCGCCGCAGGGTGAGGAAAACTGCACCCGTGACGCGGGATGCAGCTGGGCCGCCCCACACACGCCGCAGATAGAAGAAGTAGCGAAAAAGCTCGAAGTGCGGCGGAATACCCAGCCAGCACTCGCACAAATAAATAAAAACAGAGATATGGAGAAGGAGTTGGGGGGAAGGTTGCAAAGAGAAATGCCATAGTGAGCGACCAAATCCCGTACAAAGGCGCAAGCAGGGAGGCCAAACCCGCACAAGAAGTAGCTCTCGAAGACGACGACTTCCTTTGTGTTGGGCATGGGGTACGAATCGCCGTCGGACGGCCGCCACCCGCCAGTCACCTGGTCTGGCAGTACTCCCGCGGCCACGAGTCGGTTAATCGACTGCGTCGTCGCGGTGGATGGCTGCCATTCGTCAGTCATCCGGAACTCGGCAAGCCACGACTGCGGCGCTGTTGGCGTGGAGCCGGTTCTCTTCTTTCCGTCTGCCGGCGATCGATCGCCACGGCGCTGAGCCGGTTCTCTTCTTTCCGTCACGGCGATCGCGGCGGAGCGGCGGCGTGGAGCTTCTCTTCTTTCCGTCACGGGCGAGCGCGCCGCCGGCGTGGAGCGGTTCTCTTCTTTCCGTCACGCCGGCGGCTAGCGGCGCTTCCGGCGTGGAGCCTTCTCTTCTTTCCGTCTGCCGACGATTGCGGCGCCGGCCGGCCCGGAGCCGGTTCTCCTTCTTTCCGTCCATCGGAGAGCCGGTTCTCTTCTTTCCGTCCTTCGTTAAAATAGTAAAGCAGACTCACGCACACTCACGAGAGAGAGAAAGAGAGACTCAGGGCACAAGAATCTTTCAAACAGGAATCTTTCAAACAAACACCAAACAGAGCGTACATTGCATGATGTAGCGGACACAGCCAGGTCCAAATATAGAAGGCTAGGCACATGATAGTAGCTGAGAGCGCTTTTATGTTGGGGCCCTTCCCACCAATAAGTTCATTCATTCTAGCCATCCTTTCTTCTTCGCTCAACATCAAACCTATCCAATAGGGGGCATTCATCCTAGCCATCATTTCTTCTTCGCTCAACATCAAACCTATCCAATAGGGGGGCACCAGCCCCCTACGTGGAAATAAATCTAGTGGTGACATATCCTATTTGGCAAATCTCTGTTTTTTCGCTAGAAGAATGACACCAATCAACTGATGAGTAAAGTGTGGGATTGGAATATGTATGGAGCCACTTTGTACAATAAGTTTTCAACAACATATAAGTCTAGGTCTTCATCTTGCATGTGTAGCTTCTCCAACATATATGTTCAAAAAGAATTAAGACTTTGAAATCCACACTCTTATAATTTTTATTTATCATGGAGAGATTACAAAGTACACTATCTGCTATTATCTTTGTACCTCGAAGCCCACAAAAACAAATGACATTATTAATGGGATTAATAATGCTCCCATCTCATTGTTTAATCCTTCATGTAGAGCAAGATTTGCCACAATATCAATTCATATTCTCTTCCAATAATTTGTATTATCATTATGCAAGATATTGTAGAGATTTGTTGAAAGAATCAATCTCTTAGTTCATTACCAGTCACACTCTTGAAGCTTGCCAATTTCAGAATTAGGTTCAAAGAGAAAGTGATGTCCTTAAAAGCTTCACTCATCCTATGTGGTTTCATCCTTTGGAGTTCATCCGATCATTTGAAGCTCATTCATCCTATCCATCCTTTCTTCTTCGCTCTTCATCAAACATATCCAGTAAGAGGGCACGAGCCCCCCACCCATCACCCTCCGTGGCAACCGTTGAACATATTCTCTGTCCTTCCATCATGATTGATATATGTCCAAAAAATCTACAACTCTGTTTAGCAATTGTCTTAAATTCCTACTTTCAAAAACATATTTAATGTGGTCTCACATATTTTCAAGGATCCTCACTACCATGACCATAGGGAATCTTCATCATCATGCTTGTATTCACGTAGATCTTTATCTGGATTACTCATATACTCAAAAACAAATATACTAGTAGTTGTGGTGATTGTCGTGTCCTTATGTTATTCACTAATCTAGGTGCCACACACATGAGGGGTGAAATTATTGTAAAATCCTTCCCGTAGCGCCCAAACAACTTGGATTGCAAGACCACAATAGCCGATATGATAATTTTTGCAGCTAAAAGTATCATCACGATATACTCATGTTCTTGGGGTATGGAAGCCAAGTGTCGGATATAAATACCACAGTACCTAAGGCCAAAGGGTTAACATGTATCAATATTTTTCTGACCAATGGCTAAGGAGGACAAAACGGTGATGTCCCCTTGGCGTTAATGAATATTTGTTGCAAACCGGCATTACATGACGGCATTATGGTCATGTAATGCAAGATTAGCAGCTATAGTACGTACTCCTGGGTGTTAATGAATCTATGGTCTTTGTTTCAGGGTATATTTTGACGGCTTAATGCAGCTGTATCTGTATGTATGCAGTGCACGCGTCAAATTCCTGTGCTGATCTCACACGAGAACGTGTTTGTTTCCTTTCCGGGTGACCTTAACAATGGCTGTGATACGTAGGACATGACGATTTCAGAGTAGAAATCTTGTGAAAATCTTGTGAACATGAACTCTGATCGTTCGAAACAAGATCGTTCTACTTCTATTGCAGACTCTGGGCCGGTTTTCTTCATCGATCTGGCCTTCGCCCGTTTATAAGGGCTTAGCAGCCCAATATTCGGCCCATCGTGCTGGCACGAATATCTACGCTCTATCGCACGCCCCACGTTCTTAACCGATGCCGTGCTCCGTCGCCGACGGACCGTCAGGGCTGCCACGCACGCTCGTTGCTGCTTCTTCAACCTGATTCCGTTCTAAGGTGCGTCGTGCGGTTTCCTTTCGATCGGCGCAGCGGCGGGGAAGGTTTCTCTTTTCTCCCGCGCTTCAGTGTTCCGTTTCGTGTCCACCGGCCCGAACAGGGGGACGCGGGCGAGTGCGACTTTCTTCGATTGCTTTCCGGAGGATTTAGGTGCTGTTTGGCAGTCCTTGGGACTTTTCCCTACTAAACAAAACAGAAGAGACTTTTTTTTTTTTTGGGACTTTTCCTCTAGTTGTCCCTAAAAGACTCTCTTGGAGGGACTTTTTTTATTAGTCCCTAGCATAAAAAAAAAGTTAGTCTCTAGGAACCAAACATGACCTTAGACTTCCAAAGGTGCCTTTTTATAGTGTGTTGGATTTGTTTTTTCTATAAGAAATGGGTAACGCGAAAAGCGAAGCAGCAGTTATCGTGCCATTGGTATTGGTATTTTATAGGATTGTGAGCAGTTAACTATTCTTTTGTTTGCAGAGGTATTGTCAATTTGTCTTCGAAAATCACTCCACTGAGACCGACTATACTGAGGTTATGGAAGAATGATCATGTTAGCTGGCTAGCCTGGCTCTGTATATCTGATGGCGTTGGTGATGCTATGGAAGAACGATCATGATAGCTGGCTCTCTATATCAGTGAGACTGGCCAGTCGTCCAGAGCTTGTACCGGACTAGTATGTCTCTGGAAATTTTGAGCAAAGAAGGAATATTCCCCCCTTTTTTTTCTTGTTAACCCAAAATGGCATGTTTAACTTGGTCCATTTATCAGCTTTCACTGTTGTCCAAAATCCGTTTCTGAATCCGTATAATGCTAGGTTTGTGGAGCTTTTGATAAGCATGAGAAAAGTAATAACATAGAAATTACCTTGTTCAGAAGTTTTACAGTCGATGGTTCAATGCATGTAAAAGAAGCTCTAAGGGTTAAACATTCAAAAGTTTTAGGATTGATGGATTAGGAGACAACTGCAACTCTGCTGTTATTGTTACTATGAACAGCACTTAACCAAGCCTCGTTTTGGTTACAGATTGCATCCAGCTGCCAAGCCTCGTTTTGGTTACAGATTGCATCCAGCTGCAGCATGCTAACTGCAGACGCCGGACTGTTAAGATATTGGAAAGAAACTATAGCTACTTGCTAGCTAATCTTTCCTACAGGTATGCACCCATGGGCCATGGCAGATACTACTATATCACTCGACATTTTTCTACTGAGATTGCGAGGCTGCAATCAGTGCAGCAGCACCTATTCCTGAACCGTCATCTGCATGCTTCACTCCTTTACCGTCGTCTTCATGCTTGTCATCTGCACGCTGGACTCCTGAACTGTCATCTACATGCTTGACGGCCACTAAGTCATTTTTGTACTGAGATTGTGAAGCTGCGATCAGGGCAGCACCTATTCCTGAACCGTCATCTGCATGCTTGACGGCCACCGCCTTAGACACCTCATCTCCTAGCAGCTCACCCAGTGTAGTCTCCAAGCATTGGCGGAATTTGGTGTAGTGCTCGAACAATCCTCCATCGATGGCGATGACTGATCGTTGATCCTCGACACTGCAATCTCTCCCGAGCTTCATGAGGATCCCTGCAAGCCCTGCAGCGGCCAGCCGAGCTGCTCTTGTTGCAACAATGTCACAAATTTCAAACACCAATTTTCTAGCCTCCAAGGATGTGCCTTTAATCTGCAAATGGACATCAAACCTACTCAGGCATACCTCAGTATGACACAGCATCGCAATGATCACAATGCCAACATACCTCTAGGTTTTCTTCCAGTAATTCGGCCACAATCTTCAGATCAGGTGTTTCATCATGGTGCATTGCAGAAATATGTGGAGTCCTGTGAACGACAGAAACCTTGATTTATTAACATAACTCAAGGTTGAATTGGATTTTGAAAGTATTTCACTACACTCCACAATTATCTATTCAATTAAAACATAAAACATGATGAACCACCAATGGAAGCATGTAATTGAAACCAATGCTTCACAATCTTCTTCCTGATTTTTTTAACATAAAGAGTGCAACTACAAAGAAGCCAAGCAGTCTACATACCGCAGAAGGAAAGGGGTTTCAAGCTTAGTGTGGTCAATATTGCCAAAAATCGAGGACTTCAATGATATTTTAAGAAGCACCCTCCTTACAATTTCGCCTAGATACATTCCAGAGGTTAACTTCTCGTAGATCTGGAAGAAGTCGAAAGCAAGACCACTACATTAGAAACCAACAGTATGAATGGAACAATATATCTTGTATACAGAAAACTTGCCTGCTCTCCTGGATTTAAGCTCTCCTTATCTAATTCTTCATCATATTCAGTGATAGGGAGATGGGCTGAGCAGAAGTTACCCCATTCCATGTTGATGACCTGAAATACAGGAAAATCATTTTTTTCTAAATAAAAACTAGCACAGTCCGACCTACTATCATTCTTTGAGTACTGCTAGATTTAGTAAAAACAATTGTGGCCTCGAAGGCTCAAATCCTACCATATCTCCTGAATTGGGCAGCTCACCCTCCCATTTTGGAATAGCATTTGCCTTCTCAACATATGCTGCATTTGTGCCAGTGCCAAATATTACACCAGCGACAACATCTTTGTCATAGTACCTTGCTCCAGCCAGAGTCCCAACAGCATCATTAATCTGTTTCATCACAAGATCTGCTGAAATCGCAAGTTGCTTATCGAAGACTGACAAAGTATAAAAAATCTATCAACACTCACCAATGCAGCTACATGCATGTCCAGACCTTGCATCTCCATAGCTGTTTGCAGTTTAGCCACCACATCTTCGCCTACCTGATTGCATAGAAACAACAATTTAGCGGAAGGTTTTCAATAAGAAAACATTACAATTGATCCAATAAAACATAGTTACTAAAAATAGTTTCAGGATAAAAATTAGTATGACCATAAATGGAGCAGCAATACAGTATCTTTGAGAAGCTGAAGTTAACATAACCTTTTAAGTTGAACACAGACAAGTTGGGCTTAAGGGCACATCAAGACCTTTTTCTTTTTTAACAGAGGAAAACCCAGCTTTAGGCACATCAAGACTTACAGCATCATTAATGGAAAATGCCTTTGTCCACTTGACAAGCGTACCGGAAGCAACAGAACGCTGCTTCACTGGGAATGAAAATGTGAACCCTAGTTCTCGCTTCTTTCCATTCAAAATGTTAGTGCGCTTCTCATCATCATCAACAAACTTGGCCAATTCAGAAGCAATGAAACCAAAAAGCTCCTAAGATGTTGTAAATGCATACTGTCAGATTAAAATAAAATGCATTAACTGAATTCTGTACTCCATACTTACCTAGGAGCACCTTGGTATCAAATGTGAAGGAATACTTACCGAGGAGCTCCCTGACATCAAATGTGGAGGAATACCGACTTCTTTGGAGTTACTGTCCACGACATGCTTCTCATTCCCACCTAGTTGCACTTTCAAGACGCGGAAGTTCGTTCCTCCTAGGTCCAATCCATAGAATAATCCCTCCTCTCCCCTAAAGTTAGGGGTACAATAGTAAAATATACTTAATGGTGTGATGAAAGATAAATTTGCCTCTTGACAACAATTATACTTTAGATTATATCTAGGTCTATCAGGTAGTATGAAGCTTACTGTACAGCTGAATAATCCTTTCATGCTATCAGACATAGAAGCTACTGCATATGATGACCAAATGTGTTCACTAAATGTATCGCGCTCAAATTTACTCATACAAATTATCACAAAAAAAATCAGATAAATAAACATGACGGTATGCTATATATTATCTCTCAATAATTGTGACGATGAGCATGGAAGAAACACATGATGGGCTCCTAGAAAATATTGTTTCCTGAACGAGGCCCTTAAAACATTTTGTTGCCCTGCAATTGGTTATTAGTATTACTTGAACTGGTACTAGTACTACCAAACAAGCAACCTGATCGCGAAATCATCCTCCGATTAGACAATCAAAGCAAGGAAGACAGCTACAAACCCTGTGGGAAGCTTATCGACGTAGGAGAGGAGCATCTTGACCCTGCTCCCGCCTTCCTTCTCCAGTCCCGCGCCCATCTCGCGGGCCATCTCCGCCGCCACCTCGCGCAGCATCGACGTTGGCGTCTCGCACTTGGCTCGGAGGTCGGCCACCGCCTGCTCTGCCATTGCCAGCGCAGCTGCCGCCATGGCCCCAACCCCCGAGGAGCAAATCAAGAATCCTGGATCCGGGAACACCAACAATCAGCAGGAGACAGAAAAGCATACAAAAGGCTGGATTTTCGGAGGAGTCGAGAGCCCACGGAAAATGCTAAAAGAAAAAAGAGCCCGGAATGGTATGACGGAAAATTCGATTCAGGTAAAAAAAGGAGAAAAAAAGCCAGGATCTTTGGGGTTTTTTAGATCTTTGGCGGAATGGATGGACAGCGAAAAGGCAGGAAAAGGACGGGGTCCCAACAGTTCGATTCAGGTAGAAGGGGAAAAGGGAGGTTCGGAAGGCACCACATGAAATGCCAGGATCTTTGAACGGGATTTTGGTCCGGTAGGTCCGTCGGTGAGGAGAACAAGGCATCTTTGGATTAAGGCGAGGCACGTGAAATTTAGCAAGCTTTCGGGTACTGGATGGATTTGCAACTTTACTACAATAACCGCGGTTTTGTTTTTTTTTCTTTTCTAATTTATTTCGGGGAAAAATCATAACTCTTCGGCAGGATGATTTTTATATAAAAATTATAGGACGGGTTTTGAATTTTTTAATTTGATGACGTTAAGGTGGCGCCTGCCACCGGGTGTGTTCGTGCGTGCGTGGCTTTGTTTGTTTGGTTCCCTCTCGGGAGCTGCGCAGGGAAAGGGGAAATGGGAGCATGTTCGATGTATTTTCTATTTTATTATGGCTCAGACCACAGAAACTAAACCCATCAAATGAAAAAATTCAAATGATAATTTTTTTGAGCACCTTAAATCACATGAAAAAATTCAAATGATCTTATCATGCTGATGAAAAAATTCAAAACTAAAAGTCGGCATAATTTTTATATAAAAATCATCTTCATCCGATGAGATGAACGGAGATTTTTCGAAGATTCGCATCGAAATTGGCCCGGGAATGGTCCGGTACAAATCACGTCCCGTCGGTGAGCACCGTACCTCACCTGACCTTTTTCTTTCTGATGATGAAGCGGCGCGCCCGCTCCCCACCCACCCTCGCCTGACTTGGCTCAGTGGAAGCAAGCTCTGCTGTGATCTTGGGGGGACTGCCGGAGTCGCTGGGGGCCTCGTGGATTTATGGAGGTGGCGTTGGATTGCTGATGCTGGATTGCTGGAGGACGCGTTGGCCAGGTTGCTACGTGGGGTTAAGGTCCAGGACAGATGGCTTGTACACCAGGACAGGTAAAGCCATCAAAAAATGAACGTGTCATGCACACTTTCAGTTTCAGTGCCAACTGCAACTGCCATCCAAGTTTATCTGATTAATACATGCCCCCGCGTCGGATTTTGTTTTCTTAAACGCAACCGCGTTGGATTTATCAACAAATAACAATACACTGAACTTATCCAAACAGCCCGATACAAGGGGGGAGACCCGTTGATAAAAGCAAAACTACAACAAAGTCCTTCGAGTTTTCAAAATTCTGTTTGGGCCTCCCTTCAAACCTTGCAAGAATGGACATAGATGTTGTTCCCACGATCAACGATGGAGTTTTTCTCGAATCATGTGACATCATGTCCAAGGGTACGCCGACATGCCTTTGCATCGATGAACCACCCTGGGCAAGACCACTACCTTGCTATTATTAAGGAAAGAAGTAACTGACGCCTTCACATTCCAACCAAATAGGTGATACAATCGTCACGAGCAACACATGTCGAACGGCCTAGGGCAAGGACATTGCCTTTGCTAAGGAAAGAAGTAACCGACACCTTCAGGTTCCAATCATCAGATAAAAAAACTATCATTGATGACACAAGCCGACAAGGTATAGCGGTACCTAACAGGGAAAGTGAAATAACAACCAAAGTTGTGGCAAGAAACGACGTACCTCACAAGGATATCGTCATGTAGGCTACGACACTTAGGATGGCGTCAACAGCTTGGAGGGACAACAACTTGCTAAAATCCACAACTAATGACTCCATCAAGAAACCTCTACCTAGTCGACTACTCCCACATGTGGACTCTAGGAAGGTCACCAAAGGGGACGGACCGGCAAGATCGACGTCATGATTGGAGATCATTGTGAGGTTCACCTTTTTTGCAACTACAAGTGGACAGTGAAAGAGGAATATGTAATGTGGGCTTGTTTGATTAAGACCCTGGCAGGTATTTGCCTCCCAGGAAACGCATCACAATCGCTAGGTGAACAAAATCGATGGCCTGGGAACTGCTCCTGGCAGGCAGCCTTGTGTGGATGCATAACCAAACAGCCCCTGCATGCATTAGCATATGTGCACTTGGTGACTGGAGCTGGTAAGAGCTAAAGGAAACGTGTTAACGTGTGACTCGTCGAGTAGTAGCATAGCGCTTAACAACCTGTCCAATCAATTCCGCACGAGTATTGCTATCATTCTAGCCAATCACATGTGCAACTAAGCATGATGCTAAAAGCATCATAAGTTTTTCTTTGTCATAAAAATCACGTGTAGCCTATAAGGTCGCGCGAGGGAAGCGAATTAATGTGTGTGAGGATGTGTCTTGTTTTTTTTTTTACGGGTTCGTGATTTTGTTGCTATAAGCGAGAGATAGAAATTAGTAACAACACAACTTGAGCTATCATTTGTTCAATTTGGTCTATGTGATAGTTAGTTAACTTAGGAATATTGATGTTTTCCATTGATGCCTAATCGACAATGAAGCTAAATGACTTTTTCTGTCCAACTACATTCATTTTTGTTAAGAAACTTCATCTTGTTCATTGGGAAATTATCCAGCTCTTGAGACATATGACATTTTTACCCTTCTCTTTTGTTGATCTTCTCATTTAGAATCTACAATGTTTGTATCCCAAACAAAACAACCATCTATATGTCGTCTGATTTCAAGTATATTGATTTTAAGCTTTTAGATAACACGACCTTCCACATAAATAAAAATGTGATTATTAAGTGATTCACTAATATGGATATGATCTCAATGAACAACACTCTAAGAGATAGTATTGATAAGTAATTCCATGTATAGGAAAACCTAACTAAGTCTAGGAGACACTTTTTTTTTAGCAAGTAGTAAGCGGTTTGAATGAGTGATGAGGAATGGTACATAAAAATATGGTGGACGAAGTGTGGACACCTCAAATTTGCATGGCAATAGGTCACTGGTGTTTTGGCAAATTGTCTAGTTGCACCGTTAGAACCCGACTAAATGGGATAAGCACTCCCATACTATCTAGTAGAGGGTAATTGTCGGACTTAGTTAGGATTTCAAAGGATTAGGGTTTACGGTGTTGGGAATGACTCAAAAGACTAGTTAAGAGAGCATATCCCTATGCAAGAAGCGCTTAGGGGTTAAACTAGCGGGCAACAACTTGTATATTTAATT